>CM076582.1:675144549-675384909 GCA_034641835.2 Pinus albicaulis | reverse complement strand
CAACCATCAAGGTATAATTATAAAAAATTATAAGTGGAAATTAATTACCGTCACGACCCTCACTGATAGTAGCATTGTCGGCCTGGTCCCTACTACAATGATCAGGTTGCACGTGAGGATCATCTACATTTGCCTCTAAAACTGGGTTATTTGCGTCGTCGGTAGTGTTGCTCCCCTGATTTAAACAAAGTTGTTAGACATTAAATTTATGGATGAAAACAAACATATTGAAAGGTTAATGTTTTACCTTATCAGGCATTCTGGATCTTGGGACCTTCCCCAAGCTTATGCGACGTTCAACTACGGCTTGATAGCCGAAATGGAAAGCGATATTTTTATCTTCCTCTGTAGTTTATGTTCCGAAGTCATCACCCTACATTACATATGATTGTGTATTTTTAATCATATTTGATAGGATTACAAAACGTTGGAAGGCGATACAATTAATTATAAGATGTTTAGCTACTTAATTACAATTCTTGCAGCTAATTTCAAGTAGCCACCCTGGCCGAGCTTGTGATGACCCTTTTTCTCTATCCTAGCTTTGGTTGCCTTTGAGGTGTCAGGCAACCTAGCATTAAAAGATTGAAGTCAGATATGACGTAGCACACTTTTATTTTAGACATAAAGAAAATTAAAGCTATTGAATTAAAGTTGTAATTTACCTTGCGGGTCCAGTTGGCATTTTCCCTTCTTTCTTTGCCCTTTTCTCTTTTCCGTCATGGATGAGTGCTCTCCACTCACTCTCTGAAACTGCGAGAGGACGCTCATATCTAGGGTTAAATTGCAATTGCTTCCTATAGGTGTCCCTGGTATATTTCAAATATTTGCCGGCTACCTGAGCCACCGCTTTTCTGTCAAATGTGCCGACCCCAAAAAGGGCTTCTAGATAATCTAAAAGTTCTTTTTTCAGGTTGGAATTCTGGGAATTCCACCTTGTACATATGGTTGGGCCAAAAATTACCAACGCATGGCTCTCCAGAATCCTGTAGAACTCATTGTTTCCTACACAGAATAAAACCAAAAGAAAAAGAAGATATTATCATTAATTTAAAAATAAAAATCATGATAAATATGTTTTAGATAAAGTACATGAAATAGTTAAAATATTAAAATTTACCTAGGAGTTGTACATGATTTATAGGGACACCTTCATCGTTCACCAACAACGTGCCATTAATGGTCCTTGTGGAGCTGACATGTGTAGCTCCAGGAAACACAATAATGTAGTTGGCCATATCAGCCTCATCATTGCCAACACGTTCAGCGGTTGGTTGGGTGTCTGCTTGGGCAGGGTGTGTTTCTTGCCTGGCACCTAAAGGAGTAGAAGGTGTACAAGAGGGTTGTTGGGCAATCTCTTGCCCTTGTGTCCCACTACCACCAACATCGGATTCAGCAAGTGCCAGAAAACGCTACATACAAAAGAACTTTTTGTTAGTTTAGTCAATGTAAAAATTAAAAATCAAACTATCACAATTCATCTCATGCAGGACAAAAAAAATATCCTTTTGAATTTTTATTATTACCTGATATCTTTCTATTTGGCTCATAATTTGTTTTATCTTCTCTTCTGTTTCAAGTGTTTGAGGCGCGTCTATCAAAGTATTAAATTTCGACCTTGCATCTCGTGCCTTTTTTCGCAACAAGAACATTGGAGATAGGGATGAAGAAAGCTCTTCCTCAAAGAGGGAATCATCAGGCGTACCATGGCTAGGTGTCTGCATATTTGAACAAAATTAATATTATTTCAATTATGTAAATAACTAAAATACCTGAAGATAGAGCAATGCTGGAACTTTACATGTTCTTCCGCTGGCCTCTTTCCGCGATCATCCCGTCTCTGGGTTGTTCTTGCACTTTCTCATCAGTCTGCCACATTGCAATAAAATTATAAATGTAAAAACTTGAAAACAATATCTAACTTAAAAATACAAAATGAAAACTGAAATAATTTCTAATAAGACACCAGACGATGGAGTTAGAGTTTCAAATATGCCTTGCATTGAATTCAGTCCTAGAAACATGTCATTGCACATTAAGGCACCCAAACAAGAGCCGAGTTGACAATGAAGACCTTATTGAATATATTGTTGGAGCAACTTCTAGTAAACTTGTTGTGAAGACCTTGAGGACATTTTTGGAGCAACATTGTTGAAGCTGATGGTACAACATTGTTGGAGATGATCTTGAAGGGCCTTGAAGTGAAGCTTTTGGAGCAACTATTGAAAAATCCTTAGAGAATTTAAGTAAGGCACTTTCTATCTTCCATCACCTTTTTCCTTTCAATATCCTTTAAATGATTTTGTTGATATTTAATGTTTGAAATCGCGTTATAATTCCTTGATTATATGTGTTTGGGGACTAGAATAATTTCACACTAAACCATGCAAACTTAAAAGTAACTTAACAGATCCATAAAGTAATAATAATCATAATTCCTAATTTCCTATTGTACGATATCATGCAAATTATTCAAACATGAAGCAATGAAGACATGCAATGTCTGAATTTCAAGATTGATGAACCAATACAAGAAGTTAGAAAATACAACTTTGATTCAATACTCTGTGTCCTAACTCCAGGAAGGAATCTAGTTTGTAGTACAGAACATGCATCGTGTATTATCAATTCTTAATTGACAACAACTAAAGGTCATCTACATCATCAATTCCTTCCCATTTTGTGGTTTTATGTTATATTCCTTATAAAAGTGTCAAATTTCTCTCAAAGTAAGCAACCACTAAATAAAATAAAAAATAGTTGAGATATGATTGAGAAATGGTCATTTATTTCTTAAAAGGATCTTCACGATTTCTTTGGTTGTTTTTCATCTCAAGAAACAAGAAATGACCTAACAAACTATCGTGCTGTAATATAAGAAACAACACGGTGCAATGGCCATTTTCAAAGCCAAATGATGTCCATTGAGGACATGGCCTTTATTTGGTTCCTGTTTCATAGGAGTTTCGGGTAGAAATGGAACTTTTTTGTACCATTTCCGGTAGTAAAAAGGGAAAACCTTCTTTTTCCATGGGAAATAATTTACCTTTCCTTTTTCAAGATAATCTAAATCACAAAAAATATGAACTATACTCCACACATTCTTGGATAATGTGAAAGTGGAAAAGGAATACCCTACACAAGTGATGCACACATGTACACTTGAACACTAATATATTTTTGTAGTTGAAATGAAATGCTTGTTTTCATTTAAATGTAGGGTTTTTAAAGCAGGGAGAAATAATGGTTGCCAATTTAATAAGCGTTTCTTTGGGAAAAATTTAAATCTTGTATTGGGTGATGAAGATAATAGAGGGTATTGAATCTTGATTCTTGACATTGTGTTTGATTTGAATAACTCAAATGATTATAAATATCAGTCGATGAGTTCTTTTTTCAAGTGTGTCACTCAAAACTCTTATGTCAAAGAATTGTATGATGGCTAGCATTTTCTTGTTTCCCTTTCTTCAGTTCAATGTAAAAAGTATATTAATATATTGGAGCACAAATGATAACTACAATTGTTTGCTTTGCAGTATATCCAGCCCCAAGATTATGAAATTTTTTCTCAAGTGGAGCTATTTGGTTAGGCTGTAGGGTCAACCCTCTATAGGAGGAAGGGCCTGCAGTAAGAACTTACCATTTTTCAAGAGCTGAGGGCCAATGCTGTTCTATAAGAGCTGAGGGTGAATGCTGTTATGTAAGAGCTGAGGGCAAATGTAGGGCGAATGTTGTTCTGCAAGAGCTGAGGGCGAATGCTGAGGGCGAATGCTGTTCTGCAAGAGCTCAGGGCGAATGCTGAGGGCGAATGCTGTTCTGCAAGAGCGGAGGGTGAATGCGTGCATGATATCAGATGTTAATGTAGCACACATGTACATTTGAACACTAATAGATTTTTGTAGTTGAAATGCAATGCTTGTTTTCATTTAAATGTAGGGTTTTTAAAGCAGGGAGAAATAATGGCTGCCAAATTAATAAGCGTTTCTTTGGGAAAAATTTAAATCTTGTATTGGGTGATGAAGATAATAGAGGGTATTGAATCTTGATTCTTGACATCTAGAGAACCCTACAGCCTAACACAATCCAATGGAATTGACCAAAAAAACCCAAATAGAGTCAACCCTACTATAGGAGGAAGGGCCTGCAGTAAGAACTTACCATTTTGCAAGTGCTGAGGGTGAATGTTGTTCCTGCAAGAGTTGAGGGTGAATGCTGAGGGCGAAAGCTGAGGGCAAATTCTGTTCTGCAAGAGCTGAGGGCGAATGCTGTTCTGCAAGAGCGGACGACGAAGGCGCGCGTGATATCAGACGTTAATGTAGCTATTGCGATGGATACGAAACAATAAAATCATTTTTATGTAGCGTGCATATAAGTTTCGTATTTGTATTTAGTGTGCATATAAGTGTCATTATACCGACAGCAGAAAAGGCGTCACTATTGCAATGAAGGCCTCCACACGTCACAATTACGACACTTAGACATTGTGTCACACTTGCAGTCGTCGCAATAGCGACGCGTTGGGCCATAGTGTCGCCAGTGCGACGTCTTCCTCCAAACGTCACAATGGCGACACTTTTATAAGTGTTGGTATTGCGACACCTTTCTATAAACGTTGGTATAGCGACGGTTTCGGGCGGGATGGAAAAAAATTGGGGAAATTTTCGACATTTGGTCGAAAGTGTCGGAACCAAGTGTCGGAATTTCCGCCAAATGTAGTAGTGTTATAATGTAAATATATGAAAAACTAAAATAATAATTATTCACAATTATGCACATCAACGAACAAAATAGTGTACTTAGCTAGAATGTGGGCCCTCCACCTTTTCTTGGTACACCTTTAAAATAATCAGATACAACAATTCACCATTCAAATCCCACAACAATTAAGCATAAAAAATATAGAGAAAGTCTTCTAATATATTCATGTTGGAGAGGTAAATCCCCTCTGTAGGCAGAGGCGATCCCTACTAGCCCAGATTGGGTCTAGCAACAACCGAGTCACGCTAAGATGCAGGTTCCTAGTTACAAAAGACCAAGATGTGACAAGAGGGCTACCTTAAGTCCCATGCCGCTATTGCTTGCCAAGAAGATAGCGCTCCCGTCCTTCACTTTGGCAGATCAAAATTCTCCCACTTAGCACGTTCTAACACCTGCACGTACATGAAGAAACAACAACACACAAGCATAAAACCTAATACATGCAACTATGTATCAGTCAGAGAAGATACGATTCATAACATAAGACATGAACATATGAATGGAACCATAATCGAAGTTGTTTATTATTAATCACAACAAAAGAAGATACAACCTGAGATCTGACGCTGGATCTTCCTTCGGCGGGTCGACAGCAGAGTACATCTCGATAAATCTCATCAGGAATGGGACAAGTCTCTCTCTCTTTTCGACTGTCTGACGATAATCTCCTTACTACTGATTCAGCTCTATTCAGGCTAGCTTGCAAAGGGAAAATGACAATCTTATATAGATGGTGTAAGGGGAGTTCGGATCCCTACAATGGTGGAATTGGCCCTATCCTCAAGGAAGCTTCCATGATAGGTGGAAAGCCACTTCCCCTACATGGAAATCCAGAGCAAAATCTCCCAACTCATTTTAGAGACTCGTTCAGGAGTTGGTTGGAATCAAAATTCCGCCATTTTTTTTTTAATCCTTATTAATCTTGGCGCGAGTAATACACTGGGACAGAGCACCAGTTGGCGCGCCCTCTTTGGTCGATTTCCCCCATTGGCACGAGGGCTAAACTGGCTGGTCGCGCCAAGGCCAAAAGGTCTATTTTTAGGGCTTTTCACAGGAAATTGTCTTCAGAGGAATGATTTTCCTTGTCAAGGGGGATGCCATGAAAGTGGTTTTAGGTCATGTCACTGCTCATAGGTCATGGAATAGGCCCTCCAATTTACAAGATGAGGGAATGCAGGGACGGTGAAAAATTACTGTGTAATAGATGCCTCCTAAAGCATGAGGCCGGAGAGAGAGAGAGGGGTGAAATGCTTTACGAGAACATGTCCAACTGAAAACACCACTGTCGGAAAACCTGCGTAGACAAGTACAACTGATATCTCAAATACATGATATGTGGTATGGGCGTAGCCATCCATAATAGAGTATACAATAATCAAGATTCGAGGTATGGACGCATCCATCCAATGAGGATCAAAAAATAGACTCAGGTATGGTCGCAGCCATCCAATCAATGAGTCATGTAACCAATCATGATAATCCAAAAAATCTGCAGCCTGAATTCCAATAGACAAAATCCAGGGTCTTGCGCTCCATCTCGACCTGAACAGAGTACAAGTTCTAGCATGTGAATAAGTGAGCTGAAGTTGAACATGAAAGAACATTGTCTGATTACCAGCCAATGATGAAATTTGTTAACAGACACGAGAGGAAGCACCAATAATGACAATGGTGCTCAAGGTACTATAGGTACAATCCACGGAATGTGAATAGTGAGCTAGCATTGAAAACCCACAGAATCATTTGATCGAAGGCCAATGATGAAATCCTTGCGTCGAATGTGAAGAACCTGCCATTGAGGCATGCAGGCTCCAAGGTACCGTAAGGGAGTCTCTAGATTAGTTTCTTGGATAATGAGATGAAGTTGACAGGAAGCAATCTTGATCAAAGGTGGGCCATAGTGTTTCCCACATCATCAACGTGAGAAAGAGGAACATAATGTTGTGAATCAGGATCAGATGAGAATCAGAGGAAGGTTAAAACTGCAAAGGTCAACTTCTCTTGAACATATCGGCAGCACGACAGTGGATTTGGCAGTATCAAAATATCAGAGGTCATGATGATGAGGCAAAGAGCAGATGAGAGGTCAAAAGGGATCACCAAAACCCATGGAGGCAAGTGGAAAACGAGATGAGATGTCCCCAACCCGACATGAATGCAGACAAATGCCATGTTCAAGAGTGACATACTGCTGACACGACGATGATACTGGTTCCATTTTTTCCTCGCCATTTCTGGTGAGTACCCCAATTATTTTTGAAAACAATATTGAAGGGGATAGCATATTCTTGTGATATAAGTTCATCCTTCATACGAATCCATCCTAGTACATTTAACGAGCCCTATGAAGGAGAAACTCAAATATCATCATTACGACTAAATCCGATGTCATCAGGTTTTAACGAGTCTAAAAAAGGAAGAACTCATCATCTTTTCATGTTTAGAGAGTTTGAAAAGACAGTAGAAAAGTAAACTCCAACAGTCCATTTTCATAAATAGTTCCTCAAATCTGAAAAGGTAGAAAACTATGTCTGAGAAAGCCTCCTAGTCGCGATAGGCTAGGGTATTCCTTTTTTGTAAATAATCTATCCGAGCCCAAAAAGGGGTAAATGTATACTGGGTAGATTTCGTTTTGCAGCCAATTTAACGAGATCAAAACGACAAGCGACTCGACAATATTTTCATGTTTAGAGAGTCAGAAAAGAGCTGAAATATGATTCCAGAAATGATTTTTTTTTGTGTTTTTACCGAGTTCGAAAAAGTATAAAATACAACTCGTATCATCGTTCAAGCTACGTAAAAACCTATTGCTACGCATGAAAGCGAGCGTAAAATCCATTTTTCGAAAAAATATAATAAAATATTGGAAAAATGACTTTCAAAATCTAATTTTGACTTTTAAAAGTTATAAATATGCCAAAAATAGTAAAACATATTCACTTTTACTTTTTACCTTTTGTGAGAGCAATAGTGAGCTTTTGCAGTGCAAACTTGTGGTGACGATTGTGGCCAATCCAGTACATCATTCCGGTTCTCATTCATTCCAGGTAAGAGGCACTCTCCTTAGCTTTGTTTTGATTCATTTTTTATATATTTCCATTGTGTTTTTTGATCCCTGAGGGGACCTTTGAAAAATTAGGGCTCGACCAATTGGCGCGGGTATCGAGCACGGACCCACGCCAATTGGCTCCTTTTTGCAAGGGGGTCGCACCAATTGGCGCGACTATTAGAAAAATAGTCATGCCAATGGCGCAACTCAAATTTCCACCTAAATTTAACAAAATGTGAGCCAATCAGATGAATTTCTGAATGTTCAAGAGATCTAATGAGGTGTTTATGACCATGTTGGTGCAGATACACAACCACAATGGTGATTGAGTGGAAGGAAAGGGAGCATGGTGAAGAGGATGAAATGGCCATGCAGAATGAAGCATACATGAATGCTCTCCGAAAATATGGTCTCAAAAATTTCTTCCTTACACCATATTTGAGAGCACAACCTGAGCTACTGCAGTATTTGATCATAATTTGGGATGATAACGAAGAAGTGTTCAATATTCGAGACCAAGTGTTGGAACTTGAGGTCTCTGATGTTTATTTCATAACTGGATTGTTCCGCAAAGGTCTAGTGCCAATCATGATAGGAAGTAGAACTTCTGGTGAGAAAATGGACATGGTAAAGGCAAGAGTGTGCCCAGGGGCACAGACAGGATCGGGCAGTGGGAAGGTCGATATCCTCATGGTCCCCGATTTAGCACTCCGAGTAGTGCTCCACCCCATTACGCGGGCTATGGGGTCGCAGGCATCGCATGAGGCAACCAAATCATAGCTCCTACTAGCATCTGAATGCATGAACTTGACACTTTTTGATTGGGCCACTGCCATAACAATTAACATCAAATGGCAGCTGATGAAGTGCAAGAAGGCCAAACTGAAATAGTTTGGGTACGGTTCCATCCTGGTATCGTTCATTCTTGAACAACTACCAATTTTCAAAGGCCAGGGAGTGATAGTCGCCGAGCCATCATTGAGGGAGCCAAGGATGGCTCGATGGGTAGCACTCATGCCTAGATTAGGAGGGGGCCAGCAGATGTACTGGAGGCCTGAGTTTTTTGTATGGCTATGATGACAGCTAATCATCGTTGAGGACTAGCCCTATGTCGGTACCGACTTCATGGGAGACCCATATCTTCCACTCTCGGAGGGGGATGACTGGGACGAGGAGCTGGGTAAGACTCTTTTTGATTTTTATGTATTTATGATTTTTTTGTGATACATGCGTATTCTAGCAAACAATCCTATATGTATGCAGACGTTGGCCCAGAGAGGCCCACTCGGATGTCACCCATTGCACGGAGGACCCCTCTCGCACACGATCCTCAAGTTGAGGGTGGCGAAGGGAGTGAGCTAGTCCAGAACCTGGAGGGTATCGCCCGGGGGATCCTGAATTATGCACGGCTAGAAGACATCCTGATGGCTTACCAGAGACACACTGTGGGGGTGCCTAGTCACCTCCATCGATTACTGAGGTGATTGGTGCGCGCGGTGACATGCTACCATGAGCACCACACTGATTAGTCATCTAGTGCTTTTATATGCATATTTTTGTGAGACATGTTTTCTTTGGCTATTATTAAAATAGACATTTATATTTTTGATTTTATGTGTTGTACACAAACTGCAAACTATTCGACATATATATATCTATTTCTGGATGGATATTTTTACATATGATGATGTTTTTACAAGTTGCACAAATGTCTATCTAAAACCATATTAGCTACTGCATCTGTTAACGCATTCATGTGTTTGGGTATGTGTTGATATGTAATGTAATCAAAATTTCTTTCCAGTAAACGAATACGTAGATACAGTCCTAAAATGGATGGGTTTCTAACTGAATAATGACCATTAAGTTGTAATACTACAAGATATGAGTCCAGATATACAAGTAATGCATGAATACCGAGGTTAATAGCCTCGATTAACAATTCCAAAACAACACTATACTCCGCGACATTATTTGTGGTAGGCCCTAGAAAAACACCTTGCAAATTGACCAACTCACCAGCAGGATCGTAGATTACCCCGGCTGCTGAGGATAGATTCTTGGTACTGTGGTAGGCACCATCCACGAAACCGAGAAAAGGAGTAATAGCACAATCAGGAAGACCCAATCAGCAGAAATATGCTTACAAAGCACACCACACCACACATTCACAAAAGTGAAATAGCTCACTTATATACACACACCAAACAAGAATAACTCAAGCGTAGTACTTCTTGAGGTACAACCCATTTCTAGGCTGTGCCAGAGGAACACCTTCATAGTCGATTAGCTCATAGGCCCCATTTTTTAATACTTGTTTAACTATATAGGGCACATGCCACATGGGCTGGAATTTTCCTGCTCCAAGTTTATCATGTGCTTGGTCATATAGGAGGACGAGGTCCCCTTCAATGAAATAATGTGGATAAATCGATTGATCGAAGTGGGCTTTGACCTGCTTATTCTGTGCCTCAATAACCAAGGCAACTAAGCAGTGGGTTTCATCCAATCGTTCCAAATACAAGAGATGTTCTTCCTCCGGAGAAGTGTCAGGCAATAGTTCCACAGCCAACTTCAGAGAAGGAATTTCGCATTCAACTGGGAGAGTCACTTCCAGACCATACACCAATTGGAAAGGTGTGATTCCGGTTGCGTTCTTTATAGACGTTCGATAAGCCTAGAGAGTTGAGAAAAATTGGAGATGCTAGTTGGATTTGTGGATACCAATCATTCGTTGAAGCATCGTGACCAAAACCTTGTTCACGGCCTCAACCTGGACATTCGCCTGGGGATAGTATGGCATTGAGCTATCATGGTGTAAGCCCAACTTTGATGTCAGCTCAGCCATCATGTAATCCCAAAAATGAGTGCCATGATCGGTGACAATGGCTTGAGGGACTCCAAAACGTGTAATAACATGATTGAAAAGGAATTAGGCAGCTGTCTTACCATCGAAAGCTAATGTATGCATCGCTTCGGCCCACTTAGTGAAGTATTCCACGACAACGATTATATAAGCATGCCCCCCAGCCGAGTGAGGGTTACATGTCATAAAATCTACACCCCATTTAGCAAAAGGGCCTACGATAATGACAGGATGCAAGGGTAGGGGTGGCGCACGCATCTTGCGCTGAAAGACCTGGCACGCATGACATTTTTGGACTGCAACAATACAGTATTTGAATATGGACGACCAGAAGTAACCCGCACGCAGAATCTTTTGGGCAGTGGCATATCTAAACATGTGACCACCACAGGCACCACTATGACTTTCATTCAAGACTCTCTCAACCTCTTCAAGGGTCAAGCACCAACGGAGCACAGAATTAACTCCGACATGGTACAAGGTATCTCCTACAATACGATATGGTTGAGATTGATGCCGAATCTATCGTTGAGCATCTTTTTTCAATTCAGACTGGAACATGGATGTTTGAAGATAGATGATGATGTCACCGTACCATGGATCACGAGTGCTGATAAGAAAGAGTGTTTCATCCAGAATATGATCCTCGAATTGGGATGGAACGAAGTCTGTCGGGAGAGAGCAAATAAGATCAACAAAAACCAATGATTTCATCGACTTAGCAGTGGTGAACTCTAAATCAAAGTCCTGAAGGATTACAATCCATTTGGAGTACTTGCCCCCAACAATTGTTGAGACAAGATGTATGTCATGGGGTTGCAGTCAGAAACCACGGTTACGGCATGCAACAGGATGTAATGGCGGAAACGCTAAACAGCTTGAACCGTAGCAAGTGCTAACTTATCAACGCAAGCATAGCGTGTTTCCATGTCAAGAAGATTTTGAGATAGATAATAAACTACATGTTCGTTTCCATCATCGTCAACCTGTACAAGAACCATAGCTATCATGCTAAATGCAGTTGCCAAATAAAGGGTAAAATCACAATGATAGTTGGGAGGACGTATCAATGGAGCGTTAACGAGAAAATTTTTAAGCTTATCAAAATATCGCTTGGCAATCTCGTCCCAATGGAAGGGAACGTCTTGTTTCAAAAGTCGCGTAAACCCCTTGGCCACTTCCGTGTAGTTCGGAATAAAGCGTAGTAAGAAGCTGGCTTTCCCCTGAGACTCTGCAGTTGATGTAATGAGGAGGGGGATGGGAGGTTAACAATGGCCTAGAACTTGAGGGGGTCAAGGTAAATCCCGTCTTTGGACACGATGAATCCCAAAAGACAGCCAGAATCCATGTAGAAGATGCACTTATGAGGATTGAGCCTAATATTGTAATGTCTGTAGCAGAGGAAAATCTAGCGGAGGTGTTCAGGATGGTCCTCACACCGAGCTAAATGGGCCGAAATATCGTCCAGATATGGCTGAACAATATGACATATGTCGTGGAAAGCATAGGACATAGCACGCTGGAAGGTGGCTCCAACGTTTTTCAAATCGAACGAGAGCTTTTTGTAAGCGAAAGTACCCCACGGACAAATAAAGGCAATCTTATGGTGATCAGTGGTAAAATATTGATTTGATTGTACCTGGAGAAGCCATCCATAAGGGAATAAATCTCACTCCCCGTGCATTCATCAATGATCTGATATATAAAAGGAGTGGGGTAATTGTCCTTAGGATAGGCCCGATTAATGTCTCGGTAATCAAAAAAGACCTGTATAGTGCCCTACTTCTTATCTACAGGGACGATATTTGAAACCCATTCTATGAGGGGAATTGGATATATAAAGCTCGCATTAAGAATTTTTTCAACTTCTGCCTTTATGGTTGCGGCTTTTCGGGGATGCACTGTGCATAGACGCTGACGCACTGGTTTCGCACCTGGATAGGTAGGAATCTCATGCATGACTATGCTGGGATCAATCCCAGGCATATCTTCATAAGACCATGTGAAAACATCTCTGAATTCGCGAAAAAGGCTCGTATAAACTTGTATCTCTTCGAGAGAACAAGTCACTCCCACATGAATGTTCTCGACTACCCCCGGTTTGACGGAGATGTCGATCGGCATGGTTTGAGTGATATTACTCAGATTTCCCTCCAAAAGAACCTCATGTGTCAATATCGGTGTTTGAAGAGGCGGAGTGGGAACCTGAGATGTGAAGCGCTCTAGACAATCAAACATTTCCCCCAGGCCGGGCATGAACGAGGAACGATGATGTCCATCGCTCCACGGCGGATCTTCAAGAGACATCGTTTCAACAATAGCTTCATCAAAAGGGAATATTTCTCTTAAAGGTTCAGGTGAATCTACATCGCCTAGCCAAGGGGATTGAGAATATATATCCAAAACCATGCTCGAAGGAGCATGTTCAGGAGGAGGAGGATCAAGTGCGGCAACAATTTCACAATAATTAATCTCAACTGGAGTTAAAGGCATTGATTCTCCGAACGAGGTCACCTATTCAGAAAAATGGATGATCCAAGGGTCATCCCACCTAGAGATCATATTAACTTGAATGGTGTTTGGTGGTGGCGCGGGAAAAATACCCATGAGGATGGGGTCCTTGAAAAGACCGGATCCTACACTGTCGGGGGGATTAGGGATCTGATCCATGTAAGGCATGTTGTTCTTAGAGGATGAGGTGAAGAAAGACAACTGATCAATAGTGATATTTTTTCCCTCATGAGGGAACTTCAGAAGCTGAAAGAGGGTGGACGGAATGCATAGCATGGCATGAGTCCAACTATGAACAAGAAGGAGATTGTAGTTGAGCTTGGTGTCAACCACTTCTACTTCTATGTTGACTGTCTTACCCTGTAATGTGATTGCAAAAATATCGAGAACACCCAGGGGTTTTGATTCCCGACCATCAAATTCCTCTAGGGCATTGAGAGACGAAATAATATATGGAGAGCCAATGGCCTTCTAGTAGGCGGATGAAATAACACAGTTGGAAGCACCTTCGTCCACAACGACTCTATGGATGTTGACGTCGTTGATCCTGACTTGTATAACAAGAGAGATTTGATGTGGAAGTCGGGGGAAAAAACTTTCTAGGTCAAAGGTGAGAAGATTAGAATTGGCGGGATCGATTCCACTGATTGCGGACAATAGAGCTTTCCGTTGTGATGGGAAACTTTGAAGTACTTCCAATGCAGAAATTGCAGAAGGTGCCTGTGCGAAGTCCTCAACAATAATGTAATGCTGAGCAGCACAGGAATTTGGGTTATAGGAAGATTTTCGCAAAACACCTTTAGAAGGTGGCCTCACAACAGGTTCAACACTGGGCTTCTCGATTTCTAAAGGACCAAAGACAGGTGGGGGAGGTGGGCCATCAATGAATTCCTTCTCAGCTGCCTGGCATGATCCAACATAATCCTTCGAACGCGTATCAATTGAGACAGGTGCAGCACCATTCATCATAAAAACTTGGGACCCAAATGGTACATATGGTGAAGGCTGCTCAACCATCTGGGTCTGCTGAGATGGGAACGGTTCTTTGAGAACTGCCAGAGTCCCTTTGGAGCCCTTCAGAAGTTGACTAACTTCAAATCGTCGGGGACAATCTTTGGTATAATGGTCTCGTTTACAGATAAGGTAGGGGTACTTCAGTTTACATTGGGAACCATCATCAGCACGAGCTTTAGAAGACTTTGGTTTTCGGGCATCGGGTTTGGATTTTCCTTTGCCTTTCTTCTTTCCTTTGGAGGCATTTTCCGTAGGATTAGCCTGAACGGCATTGACCTTCACAGTTTTACCAGAATCCAGAGGGGCGGGAAGAGAAGAATTATTGGAAGAATTAGACTTCTGCTTCCCATTAGAGGAATTTCAAGAAGTATGAGAAATGGAACCAATAACACCGTCCACCGATGGGGTAGCTGGTGCTTTAGAGGTCCCTGGCCATGGGGGATCAGTAAAGATATCATAAAGTGTGCTGGACTGAGAGTACACCAGATCAAGGTACTGGGCACGTGCGATGGCTTTCTCTTCGGTCACACATGCCCCCATAGCAATATCTTGAGTGATATTGTTAATGAAGGAGGTATTGAACCAATGAGTTAGCAGCTGATCAGGTATATCAAACTTGATCAGTCTACGATGACGTCACCACTCATGAATATGATCAGATATGTGGGTGGCTTTGTCCTACTTCAAAGAAGTCAGGAGATGTGTCCCGGCCTCATAACGAATCGGTAATGGGAAATGCGTTAGAAAAGCCATAACTAATGTATTGAAGTATTGAAAGATACCACGAGGTAATTCTATATACCACATAGCGGCAACACCAGTAAGAGTGCACTGGAAAAGATGCAAATGAATTGAATCATCAACCCAAGAGTTTGATGAACACCACAGATGGTAGTTCATTACATGAGCTTGGGGGTCCTCTCCAACTTTACCTTCAAACTTAAGACAGTCACCGGGCACCTCGGTTGGAACTGGAGGCCAATAAGGATTGTGAAGAATTAGATCATTGGTCAATTTAGAAACATCTGGAAATTCCAACGTAGCAAGGAACGACAACTGTGGATTGAAAGGCATACCAGGCCCTTGATAAGGACCTGTACCTGTACTCCACCCTGGTTGAGCATAACCTTGCCCCCATTGGTTTTATCCCGGGGGATTCTGACCATAGGAGGTGTAAGCCGTATAATTAGTTTGATACGGTTGCTGATAACCAGTGTATGGGGGTTGATAACCGGGGTATGGAATCTGATTATATGTAGGACACGTTTGAGAAGTATATGGATTTGACTGCTGAGTATAGGTATAGCCTGGTTGTTGAAGATAATAATTAGAACCTTGGGGCGGGTTGTAAACCGGTCGAGATTGACCTTGAAGATAATAACCACCTTGGGGTTGAGCGGGCTGTTGGTAAGTGGGGCCCTGCTGAGCCTGATAAGTGGGGTGCACATGCGGATTTGGCTGCAGCATAGAGTAAATCGGCTGTTGAGCAGGGTTGACAGGATGTGCAGGTTGGCCTGGTTGAACAGGTTGACCTGGCTGAGCGGGCTGCCCTAGTTGAACAGGTTGACCTGGGTGAATAGGTTTCCTTGGTTGAACAGGTTGACTTGGCTGAAGAGGGACACCAGGCTGCCCTGGATGAGCCGGTTGGCCTAGCAGCAGGATAGGGCCAGGCTGTGCCTGATAACTAGTTTGACCTATAACATGACCATAAGAGGTCCCTGATTGTGCAACATTTAGACCGATAGGAAACTGAGGTTGCAGAGGTTGCACCATAGGTTGAGAGGGTTGGATTTCCCCCCTAGGACCATACAATGGCCCTGGTTGGTACCCCAGTTGACGTGTGGGTCCTTGAGGTTGCCTTGGTTGGACCACAAAGTGAGGCTGTATAGGTTGACCTTGAGGGGTTTAGGACTGTCCTTGCGGACCGTATAACAACCCCTACTGGCTCGAAGGTTGGCCCTGTAAGGGTTGTCCTTGCGGGTCATAGAGATAACCAGGTTGGCCCGAAGGTTGGCCTTGGAAGGGTTATCCTTGCGGGTTGGAAGGTTTCCCAGCCTGGGCAGACATAAAACCTTGAACATACTGATAAACCTCTAGAGCGAGAAAATGTAGAGGGTTTCCCAGCTCATCGTACTGATACGGAAAAATGTAAACGGGTGTACCATCCTGTGCATAATGAGAAAAGTAAGGACAGTTGGGATCTTGGGAGGGCTGACCAACCTCGGAGTTTGACTGCTGTAGAGACAAATGATACTCCTCAGGAGATATATTCTCCGAAATAGAAGATGCTATGTAGACGTCTTCAGGAAGTGACGCGGTCCTGATGGACTGAGTAGTAAAAACAGGTGTAGATGCAGCTACATAGATAGTTGGCCTCACAGGTACTGATGTGACCTGAGGAGATGACGTGAGAGGTGTCCTTGGGGACATCCCTAATGAAGGAATAACCGGCCTCGTAGACGGAGTTGACACTCCCATAGAGGTGACAGCGACCACAATCTGACTTAAACATCTATACCCCACTGGAACCGAAGGACCAGGTGAAGACATGACAGATAATTCGGGGTTGTTTTCTAGGAAAGCTAGTAATCTTCACCAGATGTAGGGATTTTCTCACTAGGAGAAGGACTGGATGAGTCCATATCTGACTCTGTCACTAGATCTTCTAAAAGATGGCGAGGACTAGGAGGAATAATATCAGCTAGAAAAGGTGAACCCGATGTAAGAGTAGGGAAATATTCCCCTACTCCAAATCCAAACCAAGCGTTGGATAAGGGCCAATTGAACTCAACTGGTCCTCCAAAGGGAAGCTCAGATAGAACTAGTCCCTCGTCAGGAAACTCAGAGACAATGGGCTGCTGAGGTTTAGCAGAGGATTGAGAGACCTCAAATGAATCGTTTGTGTAAGGACTACCAGTAGAAGAAACATAGGGTTCCGCCACTATGACAGTAATGAAAAGAGGAAGAGATCAAACAAAAGAACACGGGGAAAAACCAAGGCACACAATCAAACGGCCAACAAGCAAATTCTAAAAGGGCGTGTGATCATAGGTGATTTATTTTACCCCATTGAAAATTAGAAAATTTACCATTTCATGTTTTAAGAGTCGAGAAATGGATGAAAGGTGGCTCTATCTCTTTCAATTTTGAAACAAGCATGAAAGGACAAGCGCTTGATGATCCTTTCAAATTTAATGAGTAAAAAAAGATCAAAATGACTACTCTGGAACTCTAGGCAAAGGGTCTACCAGATATCCGTGAATTGCAATATACACCTTGGTCTCAAAATGAAAGAGAAATCAACCAAGGACTTGACATACGTGCAGGAAATCTCCCCGAATGCTGTGTCTGGTGTATCACGGGTATAAGGCGGCAGACTTGGCTTCTTACGGATAAAGGATAGCAACCTAGTGGGGTCTCCCTTTATATACGCGACGGTATGGGGAGCACAAGTCCGTACTAGTGCTGTCTAAAGCTAAGAGGTGAACGGTAGCTACTAGGTTTAATGATGCCGGAACACGTCACTAGCCTAGACCTCTAAATATTTCGTTAATGTTTCAATGCTGGCTTAAGGTAAATTGAATAAATTTTAGAGTTAATCTTCAATTATGTTTCAATTTTCAGGCCCTACCGAATGTTATGTCTCAAAATCCTCTAAATGCACACTACATGCCACAATGTATCACTTTGTTCAATGAATAACTAACTATAGGAAGGTTGAGAGCTTTCACACAATAACAAAATGATCACAAAACAACCACTAGTGTCTCTAATGCACGGTAATGCAACTAAAAGCTTTTCCCTTAGAGTTATATAACATTAATAATGAAGAAAAGTTTTCAATTTACATTAACTAATCAAAAGCAAAGAGATTTGATTTTTTTTTTTTGTATTTTCAATGTTTAAGAGCAAAGTGCACTAAACAAAATGAAAACTAATGAAAAGAAAAATTTGAGAAGTGATAGCAAAAGAGTAAAGACAAGCAAGCTCACTCAATGCAAAACACACAATCAGACCTCAAACTGATGGAGAAATCCCTCAAATCAAAGAGGAATCCCAAAGACTCAAACGAACCGTGTAATCTAGGCTCAAAACGAGACAAAGTGAAACTCGAATGAGAAAGAGAGAAATCACTCAAATAACGCAATAGAATGACGAACAACCACCAAACGAATGCAAATAAGAAATAATTAAATTGACTGATCAAACGAAAACCAAAAACTCCCATGGGAGGCTCGGCACACTATAACACCTAGATGCCC
Organism: Pinus albicaulis; assembly: GCA_034641835.2. Lineage (NCBI taxonomy): Eukaryota > Viridiplantae > Streptophyta > Pinopsida > Pinales > Pinaceae > Pinus > Pinus albicaulis. The sequence goes on along the minus strand of CM076582.1, from coordinate 675,366,449 downwards.
TAGGGCTAGAATGTAAAACCGATAGTAGAGGGAAAACAACCAGAGTATAGAGGTCACACACAGTCAACCAAGGCTCCAGAACACTCAGGCAGTTGAAAGAATGACACCAAAACCACAAATCAAGATTAGAAAGCTCAAAAAGGATCAAACCCTAGCACCACACAGGATTGGTGTGACTGTCAGGCTGCAACTAGCGCCAGAACAGGATAGGCGCAGGGGCTGAACTGGAAACAAGCACCAGTTGGCGCGACTATCAGGGAAAAAACTGTGGTAGTTGAGTTTACTAAGGAAAAAATTAAAAAAATAGCAAATAGGGAGCAGATCAGGGATGGTGAGGCTAAACAAAGGTTTAACACTAGAAAAAGGGCAAACCAAAAGAGCTGATCAAGAAGAAAAATACAAAAATCAACCGAAAAGACAAGACAAACTCCAATCAATGTCTCCCCTGTTACCCACCTATAATATTTGATTATACCAAAAGGTGGCTAAGACTGTTTGAGCCTTCAAGGAACAAATTTCATTACTAAAATTTTTTGGCTCTTGAAGACTCTTAAAGGCCTCATGCCTCTGTCCAGACCCTATACTGTTGTTTACATCCTAAAAACCTCTAAAATCCTTGCTAAAATCCAAAGCTCAAATTCTGCTGCAAACCCCATTTTTCCCCTGCCTCTTCCTCCAAAACTAACCTCATTTTCTATTTTCCCCCATTTTCCCATGAAAATCCCTCATTTTCATGTTTCTCCTCTTTTTTACTTCATGAAAATATGCAATAAGGTTCTAAGACCCCTTCTTAGCCTTATCGGAATCCTTGAATTCCTTGGGAAATCCTTGAAAAACCGTTAAAATGCATATTCTCCATGTATTGGACTTAAGCCCCCTTGGGCTAAATCCATAGCCTTTCCACCCATACAGCCTGGCGCTGTGATCGTGCGCTGAGCCAGTTAGGTGCTTATCCAGTTTAAATAAATATTTCTTCGCAAACCATTAAAAAACCTTTGATATTTATTCCAACCGTCGAAATTCATTTTACTTAATTTTTCTGCCCGTGCAAATTATGGAGCGATCTTGACCATTGATTCAATCCATAGGATCCGACAGTGCAGAGCATGCCTCCTTGTGGACCCCCCAGCCATGCGCCATTTTCCCAAAACCGCGTGGTTTTTATCGCACCAATCTTCGGCGGAGGGCAGTTTTTGCCCGATGGCCAGCGATTCCATACATCGCTTGACACACGTCCCTTGTACTATTTGAAAACCGCTGTCCATCCGTCATCCATCACGCGTTAATTTTTGGACCGAGATGCCCAGCGATATCGTTGTGGACCGTCCGATTTGGGCCCACTGATCCAACGGTGATCGCTCGCCAAAGTTGTTCGATGGTTAACAAAGGTGCGCGCTCGATAGCCAGACCATTGTTCAGCGGCAAATCAATCTCTGCTGTCGATCTGATCTGCAGATAGACGGCCCACAATTCATCGACCAATCTCTCCGTTTGAATTTCCATTAACCAATCCTGACCGTCGATCTCTGCGCAATCGATGGCTCAGATTCATCCTTCTCCTCTGACCGCCTCGTTCAATCTCGACCGTCGATCTCTGCACGATCGACGACTCGGATTTAATTTTTCTTCTGCCCATTCTATGATCTCCCTGATTAATCCCGACCGTTGGATGATGCCATCCAACGACCCCTCTCCTTCCACACGTCCTCTCAAGCAATCAAACTATATATGCAAGATTTCATAACTTTTTTTTGTATTTTGCAGGGTTTTATGTTTTTCCACCATACTGAAGAAAATTCGCAGGCTCAGGGTGACGATCCTCTTGCCTTCGTTTCATCAGGGAAATCATTTGTAGGGGTTTGCAATCTCACGTATCATCGGTGTTTTATGAGGCATCGATGCCATTTTTTCTTTGCGCAACCTTGCATACTAGCAAGAAAACCGTGGATTTAACACTGTCAAAGGGTATCAGTGCCGAAGACTTAAATATATCATAACAGAGGATTAGAGACAGTTTCCCGCGGATTATGTCTAAGATGCTTATCAAAAGCCTAATCCATGAATAAAACACAGCTTACAAAAAACCTAAAGTGTTCTATCAAACAAGAATTCCTCCACCGCCATAATCTGGGGCAAATTGATTCCTCAGCTACCTTAGTGCCACCTATTCCTCAAAGTACTCAATCAGAGGCCAAAGTTCTTGAAGAAAATTAGATTTTGCCTCAACGCAGCCAGGGAGTTACTTCTGCAAGGAAATCAATGCAGAAATATCTGCAGAGTTACTCTAAACATTACACAGAGCCTCAAAGGTCAAAAAAGCTCCCACCGAGATTAATTCATAAATGTAAATCAATTAATACAGTAAACACCTATACAGTTTCTTCATTTGAGCCCCCGAAGGGCCAAGAAGACATTAACTCTGTATTAATTTTAATTGAGATCTTTTATCAGATCTCACCTCCTCATTCTTCTATATATACTACAGCAAAGGATGAGTGAGGGGTTGTTGGTTGTTGGTTGTTGTTTGATCACAAGCTGTAATATTGAAACTATCTGAAATCAATACATAGTCCTTTGAAGTTGAAGAACAAATTGAAGTCTTGGAGGTCTTGATGATGTTATTGCATGTTTGTTCTTGAGAAGGCTCTATCACTAGATTCATGAGCTTGGCTGTTGGTGAAGTATTCTGAACTATTACATGTTTTTCCCTGTTTCCATTATGTTCCATAATTTCTCACTACAATATGATAGAAAGTATTAGGCTAAGAAATGACTCCTGGAAGCACCTTAGACCTGTTCATCCTTCACTGTTTTATGTTTTCTTCTGCTGAAGTATTTTAGAGGCTTTAATCTTTCTCTTTGGTCTTCATTCTTGTTTATTTCCTTAATAGTTTGAACAGTTGGTTTCAGCATGATTTATGGTTCTCCCTACTTGTCTGTTGCCACTTAAAAACTGTTATTGAAGTCTCCCTTTGAAGTTCTTTGATTATAGTGAATCAGAGAGGTCTGTTTTGATCTTTCCCTTTGTTCTCACTTAAACAGTTGGCTTAAAGGTCGTTATAATTATGATCATAGATGTTTTTAGGTGTTCCCTCTTCTATGATTGTGATTATCAGTAAATATTATATGTTTTCTAAAGTCCTTTAGAATAAAATATTTGAGGAAATAGGGTGTTCCCCGAATCTTAGATTTTAATTTGAAAGTTGTTTTGAAATCATTGTTTGCTTAAAGGTGTGATTTTTAGAATTTATGGTTAGCCATGTCTATCAAAGAACTCTTTATTGTTTCAAATTATGCTTTCAAATTCCCTTTGTTGAGAATTAAAACTCTCTTTTCAAATCATTAATGTTCATTCCATTCCAAAAACAAAAGGATCCTGTGGCCAAGTTAGATTTTCCCTTTGATATCCCATATCCTTTGATAATTTTGTTATAACCTTTTTTTTTACTCCACTACCCAATGAAACAAATATTTTACTGTCCTATATATCTTTCCTAGACCTTTTATGTTTTGTTGTATCAATTCAACCCAACCGAAAGAACAAACACCTGCACTTAATAACTAGTCTAAAACCAATACTCAAAGCGCACAAGATAAACCTTTGCAAACAAACTTTTGAGAGATCCCTCTCTGAGAGCAGGAGGACTAGATCCTGTAACTCTAAATATTGGTTCTGATGTTTCCTTGTCTTTTGATTTTCCAAACTATCAAAACACAGGACACCAACATAATGGCGATCATGGTGGGACACTGAGTAAAATCTGCAAAACAAAGCACTCACTGTCTAAGTATAACATAAGTAACCTTTTTCAAGCACTACCAAGCAATGGTAATCATGATAGGATCTTTTGAATCAGTGACAAACTAAGTAACCCTTAGGATTCTTATAAGGCCTTATCAAACCTTGAACGATTCAGTTACCAAGCCATAAGACTAAACTTTATACGTTTTGACACCCTAGCTAAGTGTTAAATCAGACTTAGAACACTCTCTTAACCTATAAGACCAAAATAACTCAGAAAAACCCAAAATATTTCAGTTTGGCTTCATAATAAACTTTGTGGTGGACCATGAAACCTTTACCTCCAAAAGAGCTAAAAATTCCCACCTGGCGACTCCACAATCATAAATTCATACCTTAAGAATCCACTGGGAAGACCCCAAGTCTTAATAGAATCTTACAAACTCAGCTAGAAGGTTTTAAGATTAAAAATTTTTCTTCTTCTGAAAAGATCAATTAGCCTCTTAAAAATTGTCATACTTGGTTAAACTCTTTTTCTAACCAGGTCTAAAAAACATAGCATAGTGGCTCCTAGAAAGATTCACACTAGAGCCTACCCTGACCCAAACCCAACGGGAATATTTGACAACCTTGAAAGCATCCTTTGTAAGTCTCCTAGGATTAAAATATCAACTGTTTTCAGATCACCCTTGAGAGCCAATTCAGTTCCCGAAAATCTTACAGCTCTACAACAATCACAACCTAACTTAGTAAATCCGTTTAGAACTAGGTCATTTGATGATATAATTCATCTAGACTCTGAATTTTCACTTTCATCCCCTGAAGCAAGTGAGCATCCTGGTAATAGAGAAACGACACCTCCTAACTTACATTTCCTTCACAACTTGGGTGTCTCTCATCCAAGATTAGCTCAACAATATATTCCTGGTCCATCCACTTCTACTCACCCTTCATCCACTGTTCAAACCACTACACCTCAACTCACTGTTCCTGTTATAAATCCACCCCCACCACCTATCATGGCAGCATGGTATGCTCCTCTAGTCCTTCCTGTACCATTATTTAATCTTCCACAGGACTATCAGTCCAAAATTCCATTGTATGATGCCAACAATGCTACAACTGCATCACAACATGTAGATAAAATGAATGACTACTTTGACAGAAATGAAATCGATGATGATTCTGTCAAGCTTAGGTTATTTGCTCAAAGTTTAGGGGGGGAAGTAATAAAATGGTTCGAAGTTCTAGCCCCCCATAGTATTAATGATCTCCAAGGCTTCCATCAAACGTTCCTAAACAAATGGGAAGTAAAGAAGAATCCTCTCCAAGTCCTTTCTGATTACAAAAATCTCCATAGAAACCCTGGGGAAAGTGTGCAAGCTTACTGCACTAGGTTCAATAGTGTGTATAATGCACTTTCCCTAGAACTAAAACCTCCACAGGGCTCAGATTTAAATAAATTTCCGAAAGGATTTGACTCTGACATGACCTATCAGTTGAGAGAAAGAAATTTTGCAACTTTGGAAGATATGCAACATGGTGCTCTTTCTGTGGAAGTCAACCTGATGGAGAAGAAAGCAAGAATGAAAACCGAGAAGAGAGTTTCTCTTAGAGAAGAGTCCACTCCTTATACTTCAAGCTCAAAAATGGAGAGGATTTTAGAAGAAATGATGAAAGAGATGAGTATAAATAAGAAAGCACAAGCGAATCAAAACCAAGCTGCTCCTCGAAATAGAAATCAGAATTATAAAAGAGAAAACAATCAAGACAAGTAGAACGAAAATGACCAACAAATTAGACCTCCCTTCCAAAAAAACTATGTAGATCAATATGAGGAAGATAGGGAGTTGGAAAAGTTGGAAGAATCCCATGTAAACTTGATTGGATCAGATAGTGGAGATGATGTTTTCCTCACTCAGGAAGAACAAGATTTTTTCTCTTCTGATCAAAATACAAATACCTATGAAGATTCTGATGACTATAGATTAGGTTTTGAAAATGCAATCATGGAGATACATAAACAGTATGATCTTAGGAGCAAGGGAAACATATATAAATCAAAAGATAAGAACACTAGCACTGCTGTCAAGAAAAACGTAGAAAATCAGCCCAAAAAGACAACAGAGAAAACCAGCATTTCGACTAAAAAACCAGATTCAAGCAAAGACAAAGGTGTCCAGCCAAATGTTGAACAGAGAACCCCTAGCACCTCAGCTAGTGGTCCTAATAAAACTATCCCAATTACCAGTCCAAATAAAGTTCAGAAAATCAAAGTTGCTGAAAAGAATTCAATTGAAAAGATAGATGTAAATACGAATAAGTCAATTATCCCTTTCAGCCTTGAGGGAGAGATTGCCAAGATAAAAGTCACCATCCCCCTAATTGAACTAGTAACCCAAGAAGTGTACAAAAACCAAGTTTTGAAAGATTTGAACTTAGGAAGTGATACCGACACTTTAAATTTGACAGATGACAAACCTGAGATATTTTTTGGTCTAGAAGTTGAAGGAAAATATCAAGAAGGGGCTGTCCCTCCCTTCTATGTTAGCTTGAACATACATGAGAAAATTTTACACAATGCCATGTTAGATTCGGGAGCTTCACACAATCTGATGCCCAAGGTGGTAATGGAGAGCTTAGGCTTAGAGATTACTAAACCATACAAAGATTTGTATTATTTTGACTCAAGTCGAGTCAAATGTTTGGGTTTAATCAAAGATTTATGCGTTACTTTAGCTCAGATCCCTACTAAAAGTCTAGTTATGGATATAGTTATAGCTGAAATTCCCCCTAAGTATGGCATGCTCTTATCAAGATCTTGGGGAGCCAAACTTCAGGGAAGCCTTCAAATGGACATGTCTTATGCCACCATTCCCATTTTTAACCAAAACAGAAGACTATACAAGGAATCTCATATGAAGTACATGGTGAACAACATGGACAGACCAAACAATTCTCCAATCTATTCTATTCAATCAAGTTTAGATTCCTTTATCTTATATAACATAGATGACATTACCCAACAAGATAAAGAAAACATACACCTAATCAGTTCACCACAACAATCCAATCTCCCCTTGGATCAAATTCAAAACATTGACAATCAACAGCAACAAGAAAATGAAAATAAGGATGGCATACTTTGGAAAATAAATTTTGATGGATCTTGTAATAAAACAAGTGCAGGAGCAGGTGTATGGATTCAAAATACAAAACAGAGTTTTTCATACAAATTGGATTTCCCATGCACTAACAATATTGCTGAGTATGAAGCATTTCTCCTAGGCTTACAACTGCTTAAACAATTAGAAGCCCAGAGGATATCAATCTTAGGAAATTCTAAACTTATCATAAAGAAAATCAAAGGAGAATACTCAGCTAAAAATCCAAGACTTAGGGAATATCGAAACGCTGCCCTTGATCTATTGAAAACCTTTGAAAATATGAACTTATTTTCATTCCAAGAGAATTGAATCATCTACCAAATGAACTCGCTTTCAATGCCAACAATTGTCAAACACCTGAAATAAATCAACAACTCAGTATAAAGGTAAAACACAGACCTGCTGTGCCTGATAACGAAGATCACTGGCAAGTGTTTGACTCTAACAAACACATAGATGATTTCTTAAAGTCAGAAAATGATTTCACCATACCAACATCAGAATCTAGCCATAATCAGAACTGCCCATATATTGAAGAAATCCCAGAAGCGGAAATGACATATACTACTGATATAAATCATTATGAAAATCCTTCTGAAGCAGAGGTAATTGACAACACAGACCAAGAAGACTTGGAAGTATTACAATGCAAAAATGATAAAATTCCGAGAGGTCTAACACCTTTAGAACACCTTTTCAATTTTAACGATGTAGCCAAAGAACCAAAAGTGGAGCCTGTGGAAACAAATGTAGAAGAACATAACATAGGCAGCCTAGCAGAACCCAAGATGATTAAACTATCCAACACTCTCCTAGCTCGCATAAAATTGCAGTATATAGAGCTCTTCAAAGAGTTTAAAGATGTTTTTTCTTGGAGATACAAAGGCCTAAAATCATACGATGCCAACATCATTCAGCACAAGATTCCTTTGAAGGAAATCAAAATCCCTTCAAACAAAAACTGAGGAGGATAAACCCACTTTTATTACCTTTAGTTAGAGCTAAAATTGAAAAGATGCATGATGTTGGCATTATAGTACTTGTTAGATTTTCAGAATGGGTATCAAACTTGGTTTCTGTTAGGAAAAAGACAGGAGAGATCAGACTCTGTATTGACTTCAGAAATTTAAACAGAGCATCCCTAAAGGACAACTACCCATTGCCCAAAATGGATCATATACTTCAGAAGGTAGTTGGGTCAAAAAGGATTTCCCTCTTAGATGGGTTCTCAGGTTACAACCAGGTGTTAGTACTCCCAAGTGATCAAATCAAAACTGCTTTTACCACACCTTGGGGCACCTTTATGTATGTAAAAAAGCCTTTCGGATTAATGAATGCAGGGCCATCTTCCAAAGGGCCATGGATATAGCCTTTTCCGAAGACATTGGTTTTTTCATAATCATTTACCTTGATGACATAACTGTTTTCTCAAAAACTGATGAAGAACATTTGATTCACCTAAGAAAGGTTTTTGAGAAGTGTAGGAAATTTGGCTTGTCATTGAATCCCAAGAAAACACTCTTTGGTCTCCAAGAAGGTAAACTTCTTGGCCACATAATTTCGGAAGAGGGAATCAAAATAGACCCTACAAGGATAGATGGCATATTGCAGATCAGCCATCCAAGGAGCCTCAAAGAATTGCAATCTTTCATCGAAAAGATTAATTTTCTAAGGAGGTTTACTCCTAATCTTGCCGAGCTATTAAAAAACATTACAAACATGCTTAAGAAAGATGTAGGTGTAAAATGGACTTTACCAGCTAAATAATCATTCGAACTGGTCAAACAAGCTCTTACTCAAGCACAAGTCCTAATTAGTCCAGATTTTACCAAATATTTCTATATCTTTTCCTTTGCATATGAACATACAATAGCTGCAGTTTTACTTCAAAAGAATGATTTGGGGCAAGAACAACCAACATTTTTCTTTAGTAGGGCCTTGAGAGATGCTCCTCTCAAATATAACATCATGGAGAAGCAAGCCTTAGCATTAGTGAAATAATTAAAAGACTTTAGGGTCTATATTTTACACTCTCACATAATTTCTTTTGTTCCACATACTGTTGTCAAGGACATTCTAAGTCAAGACCCCGATGGTAAAAGGGGAAAATGGATTGCAACTATTGTTGAATATGACTTAGAAATCAAGCCCACCAAACTAGTCAAGGGGCATGGATTGGAAAAACTTATGGCCGAGTCTAACTTTCAAGCACTAGACATGAATATGGTAGATGTGTTGGAAGAAATAGAAGAATCTGATGCTCCTTTCATTAGTGAAACATTTCTAAATTCTCCTTTGTATGCTGACATTATTTATGTACTTTTATATCTAAATACCCCTCCTTCTTTGTCTAAAACTAAAGCTAGATTCTTGAAACAAAGGGCTTTGAGTTTTTGCATATTAGATGTAGTGTTATATTGGAAAAACGTTGTTGGAATTTTACTTAAATGTTTACTTGAAGATGATGCAGGAAGAATCATGCATGAAATGCATGACAGAGAATGTGGAAGACACCTCTACTGGAAGGCCACCGTAAACAAAATTCTTAGATCTTGTTACTATTGGCCTACCCTTTTCCCAGACACTCAAAAGTTGGTCATGTTTTGCCATAAGTGTCAAATCTTTGATGGCAAAAGGAAACTCCTTCCCTTACCTTTACATCTTATCAGAGTTGAGGCACCTTTTCAACAATGGGGGCTAGACTTCATTGGTGAAATTCACCCATCCTCCTTAGCTCAACATAAGTGGATCCTCATAGCCACTAATTTCTTTACCAAGTGGATAGAAGCTATACCTTCTAGAAATGAAAATGAATTTGTCATTATCAAGTTCCTTGAAACAAATATCCTATCCATATTTGGTTGTCACAGAAAAATCATAACAGACAATGTTGTTGCTTTTAAATCTAAGAAGATGGTTGATTTATGCTACAAATACCACATAACCTTGGGCCATTCCACTACTTACTATCCCGAAGGGAATGGACTAGCTGAATCTTCCAACAAAAGCCTCATCAATATCATTAAAAATATGTTGGAAAAAAATCAGAAATCATGGCACAGTAAACTGGTTCACGCTTTATGGGCTGATAGGCTAACTACAAAGAAATCAATAAACATGTCCCCCTATCAGCTAGTCTATGGCATGGATGCAGTCTTTCCCACCTCGTTGGGAGTGCCAGTCATGAAGCTCCTTCGAGAAGTGGAGAGTGAAGAAAATGATATGCAGAGAAGGATCAACCAAACAATCCATTTACATCAGACCAGAGAGGAAGTCTATGAAAGAACACAGCTAGTCCAAGAAAAAATGAAAAAGCTATTTGATAAGAGGACTAAGGCAAACAATTTCCTATTTGGGAATGTTTTTCTTAAGTGGGATTCAAGAAAATAAGAGAAGGGAGAACATGGAAAATTTGAGAACTTGTGGAATGGGCCCTATATTATTCATGCTGAGAGGGGTCACAATGCATTTTTCTTGAAATAACTAAATGGAGAAGATCTATATGGAGGTCCTGTCAATGGAAGGATGCTCAAGCATTACTTCTGCCAAGAATATTAAGTTTCAAAGCATTTTATTTTTTCATTGTAAATGTCATAGTCTAACCATTGCATTCGAAGTTAGAAAAATAAAAAATACGAAAACAAAGAAAGGAAGAAAAGAGGGCAGATTTTGAAAACAAGCAAGGTATAGCCCCATACCAAAAAGAGAAACAAATTCTGCAAGTGTGCAAGCTCAAATGCCACTACTATAAAAAAACGCTTCTAGTTAGTCAAACAGCCTAATCTTGACAAATTAGCTTTAAATTTTCTGCTGATAGGATAGTGAATTTGATATGCCAAACTGTCTAATCTTGGCTTATCAATAGATAGACTAGGATAGAATGAAATGGTTCAAACATGTTCAAAACCTGAACCTCAATTTCAAAAGAGAGATGACTCAAATATGTTTTATTTTTTTGAGTCAAAAAGGTGTAAAAATCTGGTTCCAATCAGCTCAAAATTTGAACCAGAGGAAAAGGAAGACAACTCAATAAGAGACAAATCAGAGCTATAGAAAAGAAGAAGGAAATGTTTTCAAAATTTCAAATCTTAAGCCTTATATTTTTTATTTATTTTTCTGCAAAATAAATGTCTATGTGCAGCTTGTCTTTATGCCATAGATCACAGAAAGTCAAACAAATTAATCTTGACTTGACTGTTTTTAAAATTTATGTTTTAGAAATTTAGAGAATGAGAATCTGTTGGACAGTTTAATCCCAACAGATGATAGATTAGGTAGAGAATCATCTGAACTCAACTATTAAATTTGAGTTCAGGGAGAAATAAGGAGTAGAATTAGATTAGAATTACTGCTTTCAAAAGAATAAAATGTTGTAAAAGAGTTTGCCAATCCAAGTGCACTCTAAATGAAGAAAAAATTGTTAGATTAGTAGGATTGGGTAGTTATAAAGTTGTATTGATGAAAACCCATTGCTTTTATGGTTGCTAATATGTTTTCAGAAGATTATCCATAGAAAGAAAGGCAACCCAATGGATTAGGCAACTAATCAGCCTCCCAGAGAACATCAAAGGACAGGGCATATGGTCAGCCTCCCAGAGAATCCAAGTCTGAATTCTTGATGCCTTCAAGAAGGCACCATCCCCAAGTGGAGCCACTGTTAGCCACCTATAATATTTGATTATACCAAAAGGTGGCTAAGACTGTTCGAGCCTTCAAGGAACAAATTTCGTTACTAAAATTTGTTGGCTCTTGAAGAATCTTGAAGGCCTCATGCATCTATCCAGACCCTATACTATTGTTTACATCCTAAAAACCTCTAAAATACTTGCTAAAATCCAAAGCCCAAATGCTGCTGCAAACCCCATTTTTCCCCTGCCTCTTCTTCCAAAACTAACCTCATTTTCTATTTTCCCCCATTTTCCCATGAAAATCCCTCATTTTCATATTTCTCCTCTTTTTTACTTCATGAAAATCTGCAATAAGGTTCTAAGACCCCTTCTTAGCCTTATCGGAATCCTCGAATTCCTTGGAAAATCCTTGAAAAACCGTTAAAATGCATATTCTCCATGTATTGGACTTAAGCCCCCTTGGGCTAAATCCCTAGCCTTTCCACCGATACACCCTGGCGACATGACCGCGCGCTAAGCTAGTCAGGCGCTTATCCGGTTTAAATAAATATTTCTTCGCAAACCATTAAAAAACCTTTGATATTTATTCCAACTGTCGAAATTCATTTTATTTAATTTTTCCACCCGTGCAAATTGTGGAGTGATCTTGACCGTTGATTCAATCCATAGGATTCGACGGTGCGGAGCGTGCCTCCCTGTGGACCCCCCACTCGTGCACCGTTTTCCCAAAACCGCATGGTTTTTATCGCACCACTCTTCGGCGCAGGGCGGTTTTTGCCCGATGGCCAGCGATTCCATACATCGATTGACATGCGTCCCTTGTACTATTTGAAAACCGCCGTCCATCCATCGTCCATCACGCGTTAATGTTCAGACCAGGACGCCTAGCGATATCGCTGTGGACCGTCCGATCTGGGCCCACTGATCCAACGGTGATCGCTCACCAAAGTTGTTCGATGGTTAACAAAGGTGCGCGCACAATAGCCGGACCATCATTCAGCGGCAAATCAATCTTCGCCATCGATCTAATCTGCATATCGACGACCCACAATTCATCGCCCGATCTCTCCATTTGAGTTTCCATTGACCAATCCCGACTGTCGATCTCTGCGCAATCGACAGCTCAAATTCATCCTTCTCCTCTGACCACCTTGTTCAATCTCGACCGTCAATCACTGCACGATCGACGGCTCGGATTTAATTTTTCTTCTGCCCATTCTATGATCTCCCCAATTAATCCCAACTGTTGGATGATGCCATCCAACGACCCCGCTCCTTTATATGCAGGATTTCATAACTTTTGTTTGTATTTTGCAGGGTTTTATGTTTTTCGCCATACTGAAGAAAATTCGCAGGCTGAGGGTGACGATCCTCTTGCCTTCGTTTCATCAAGGAAATCATTCGCAGGGGTTTGAAATCTCACGTATCATCAGTGTTTTATAAGGCATCGATGCCGTTTTTTCTCTGCGCAGCCCTGCATACCAGCGAGAAAACCATGGATTTAACACTGTCAAAGGGTATCAGTGCCGAAGACCTAAATGTATCAGAACAAAGGATTAGAGACAGTTTCACGAGGATTACGTCTAAGATGCTTATCAAAAGCCTAATCCTTGAATAAAACACAGTTTACAGAAAACCTGAAGTGTTCTATCAAACAGGAATGCCTCCACCACCATAATCTGGGGAAAATTGATTCCTCAGCTACCATAGTGCCACCTGTTCCTCAAAGTACTCAATCAGAGGCGGAAGTTATTGAAGAAAATTATATTCTGCCTCAGCGCAGCCAGGGAGTTACTTCTGCAAGGAAATCAATGCAGAAATATCTGCAGAGTTACTCTAAACATTACATAGAGCCTCAAAGGTCAACAAAGCTCCCACCAAGCTTAATTCATAAGTGTAAATCAATTAATACAGTAAACATCTGTACAGTTTCTTCATTTGATCCCCCCAAGGGCCAAGAAGACGTTAACTCTGTATTAATTGTAATTGAGATCTTTTATCAGATCTCACCTCCTCATTCTTCTATATATACTACAGCAGAAGATGAGTGAGGGGTTTTTGGTTGTTGGTTGTTGTTTGATCACAAGCTGTAATATTGAAACTCTCTGAAATCAATACATAGTCCTTTGAAGTTGAAGAACAAATTGAAGTCATGGAGGTCTTGATGATGTTATTGCATGTTTGTTCCTCAGAAGGATCTATCACTGGATTCATGAGCTTGGCTGTTGGTGAAGTATTCTGAACTGTTACATGTTTTTCCCTGTTTCCATTATGTTCCATAATTTCTCACTACAGTAGGATATAAAGTATTAGGCTAAGAAATGACTCCTGGAAGCACCTTAGACCTGTTCATCCTTCACTGTTTTATGTTTTCTTCTGCTGAAGTATTTTAGAGGCTTTAATCTTTCTCTTTGGTCTTCAAGCTTGTTTATTTCCTTAATAGTTTGAGCAGTTGGTTTCAGCATGATTTATGGTTCTCCTTGCTTGTCTGTTTCCACTTAAAAACTATTATTGAAGTCTCCCTTTGAAGTTCTTTGCTTATAGTGAATTAGAGAGGTCTGTTTTGATCTTTCCCTTTGTTCTCACTTAAACAGTTGGCTTAAAGGTCGTTATAATTATGATCATAGATGTTTTTAGGTGTTCCCTCTTCTATGACTCTGATTATCAGTAAATCTTATATGTTTTCTAAAGTCCTTTAGAATAAAATCTTTGAGGAAATAGGGTGTTCCCCGAATCTTAGATTTTACTTTGAAAGTTGTTTTGAAATCATTGTTTGCTTAAAGGTGTGATTTGTAGAATTTATGGTTAGCCTTGTCTATCAAAGAACTCTTTATTGTTTCAAATTATGCTTTCAAATTCCCTTTGTTGAGAATTAAAAGTCTCTTTTCAAATCATTAATGTTCATTCCATTCCAAAAACAAAATGATCATGTGGAAAAGTTAGATTTTCCCTTTGATATCCCATATCCTTTGAAAAGTTTGTTACAACCTTTTTTTTTACTCCATTACCCAATGAAACGGATATTTTACTGTCCTATATATCTTTCCTAGACCTTTTATGTTTTTTTGTATCAATTCAACCCAACCAAACAAACAAACACCTGCACTTAATAACTAGTCTAAAACCAATACTCAAAGCGCACAAGATAAACCTTTGCAAACAAAATTTTGGGAGATCCCTCTCTGAGAGCAGGAGGACTAGATCCTGTAACTCTAAAGATTGGTTCTGATGTTTCCTTGTCATTTTATTTGCCAAACTATCAAAACACGGGACACCAACATCCCCATCAGAGTCGCCAATTTTTTGGAGAGGTAAATCCCCTCTGCAGACAGAGGCGATCCCTACTAGACCAGAGCAGGTCTAGCAACAATCGATTCATGCTAAGATGTAGGTTCCTAGTTACAAAAGACCAAGATATGAAAAGAGGCCTACCTTAAGTCCCACACTGCTGTTTCTTGCCAAGAAGATAGCGCTCCCATCCTTCGCTTTGGCAGATCACAATTCTCCCACTTAGCACGTTCGAACACCTACACGTACACGGAGAAACAAAAGCACAAAAGCATAAAACCTAATACATGCAACTATGTATCAGTCAGAGAAGATACGATTCATAACATAAGACATGAACATATGAATGGAACCATAATCGAATTCTTTTATTATTAATCACAACAAAAGAAGATACAACCTGAGCTTTGATGCTGGATCTTCCTTCGATGGGTCGACAACAGAGTACGTCTTGATAAAGGTTGTCAGGAATGGGACAAGTCTCTCTCTCTTTGGCTGTCTGACAATAATCTCCTTACTACTGATTCAAATCTATTCAGGCTAACTTGCAAAGGGAAAATGAAAAGCTTATATATATGGTGGAAGGGGAGTTGGGATCCCTACAATGGTGGGATTGGCCCTATCCTCAAGGAAGCTTTCATGACAGGTTGAAAACCACTTCGCCTACATGGAGATCTGGTGCCAAACCTCCCAACTCATTTTAGAAACTCGTTCAGGAGTTAGTTGGAATCAAACTTCTACATTTATTTTTAAAAAACAATCCTTATTAAGCTTGGCACGAGCAATACACTGGGACAGAGTGCCAGTTCGCGCACCCTCTTCGGTGGATTTCCCCCATTGGTGCGAGGGCTGAACTGGCTAGTCGCGCCAAGGCCAAAAGGTCTATTTTTAGGGCTTTTCACAGGAAACTGTCTTCAGAGGAATGATTTTACTTGTCAAGGGGGATGCCATGAAAGTGGTTTCAAGTCATTTCACTGCTCACAGGTCACGGAATAGGCCCTTCAATGTACGGGACGAGGGATTGCAGGGACGGTGACAAATTACTGTGTAACAATTCAGAAAGAGAGTAATAACAATGATAATAATAATGTGTTCATAGTTGTTGAATAATTGTGCTTAAATAGACTAAAAATATAACAAAATAAAATATAATGGTTGTAACAACCAGAAAGAGCACTATTCCACTTAGTAGGGTCAAACTCATTCCTTTTTTGCACAAAATATGGAAATATTCCACAAAATCATAAAACTGCCCCTAAATCAGGGGATTTTCTTAGTGACTGGTCAAGTTTAACCACCTTTGACCTGGCATATTCTAACTCATTTGGAGTGTGCCAATAGGATTCTGTCCATCCTTGGTTCCTATACTTCTTGAATCCATCTTCAGCTTTTTCCCAGGTTTCCTGCACATATGACTTCAATGGAGTCATTCCGGGAAATTATGTTTCTCCCAAAAATAATTTTTAATACCTAATATTTACTAAAAATTCTAAAAATTAAGACATAATTGTTTTACCTTAAAGTGAAAAAAAAGGAAAAAATATGACAAATATGATCATGATATGGTAGTAAGGGATGATAGAAAGGTGGATTATGCATGGTGAAAAAGTGTCAAAATTGAGGGCCAGCATTTCCCCCTTGTTGATCCACAAGCATGTCCTCATGTTTGTCTTTGTCTCTTGGATCTCCTTCCTTTGCATGATAATATCCATGTTTTTTTTCCTGTGGATCTACCCCTTGATGTTGAAGCTTCTAAATAAGATAATTTCAAAAGTATATCAATTCCTTATTGTAATTTTTATTCATCCTTGTATATTGCACTCTTTACCTTTTTTTTCTCATATTTGTACTTCCAATGTTTCTTCTCTTTTAACCACATGTATGCTTGTTTTGAAATGAGGATGTTCTGTGTTTCTATTTTCTTCATTTTCTTCTTCAAACTCTTGTTTTATTTTACCATATTATTGTTTTGATCCTTTTACATTTCATTTTCCCTATTTATGTGTATTTCCATAGCTTCATTTATCTGAAGCTTTGTGTTTAATTCTTTCATCTTCTTGGCATGTTACCCATCATGAATCTCTTCAAAAAACCCCTTATTTTCTTTTCATTTTATTCTTTGTGAGTCTATGATGGTTCACCATGAACCTCTTCAAAAAATCGTTTGATATTCTTTGCATATGAATAGGATGATGATCTATCAATCCAAGAATCTTCAAAATAATAATCTTTTTCTATATCTCTAAGCTTTTCTGGGGCTTCCCTTTCTAGCTTTACAATGATCTCATTATGTGATTGTTGAGGTGTCCTAAGAGGATTTTCTTCTAGTATTTATACATCAATGTATCTGTCTCCCTTAGAAGGATCTTCTATCACCTTATCCCTTGAATTATTTGGGTACGATACAAAATATCTCTCCCTCTCAATTGTTAGGCCCTCTTGCTTCTTTTTGGATCTAGTTCTTGCATAACATCTCTAGAAAGATTCAATTGTTCAAGTAATTCGTCATTTCCGACTGGTTCTTCCTCCCTTTAAAATTCTACAAAATAATTTTTATCCAAGAATTTTTCCCATGTTTCTCCTATGTTTTTCAACTGATATGTAATCAAGATCTTGATTAATCCCGGCGATAGTAGTTGGCCTATTTTTTTATGTTTTACTTCCCACCCCTTCAATCATTTTTACTAAAATTTTGGAGAAGAAATAAGGGAGATTTAGTTTAGTATCACGTTTTATATATTGGAGAAGTTTGATATTGTATAGGTGAACTATGTTATACCTCCAATCATAGGTAAAATATTTCTGAATAATGAGAACCAACTCAGCCCATTGCCCTTTGAACCACTCTCTTGGAATCCCATTAGATTTTTCAAATATACCATTCCCTGGCTTTTCTAGAAAATAGTTCCATCCCTTTTCTTTGAAGTTTTTTCCCTTATGGTATTTTTCTCCTATCATTGACATGTTTGTAGCTTGAGAAAAAACTCTTGTGTGATAGGGATGGTAATATCTCCTACAACTATTTTTTCATTATAAAAATTGGATACAAAATTTTTTGACACTTTATCATTGTAACCATTAAATTTCATAAGATACTCTAACAACCTTATTTGTGAATGTTTCTCTATGGTTTCTCTGTTCCATTTCTCAATTTGGAATCCCCTAGGATTTATTATTCATTCCATTTGCAAGTTTGGGTGCTATTTTTGTGTTATTTTTGTTCTTTGTACCATGAAAAATATCCCTCAACATTGAATAATATCATGGAGAAATAATGATTCTGTTATGAGGAAAATAATTTGTTGCAGACTATGTCTATATAATAGAGAAATTATAGTTTTGATTTGAATATCATAGAGGAGAATTTTTTTTTCTTGTAGACGATCATTTAAGGATTTTTTTTTTTAACAGCACATGTGTTTTTATTACCAGTGTCTGCAATTTATACCCAAAAATTATGAACTGGAATCTTGATTTGAACCTTTGCTTGATATCGAAAAAAAAAAGGAAATTTTTTTGAATTGAAATGTCAAATTTTGGACTCATACGCAAATTATTGGTCACTGAAAATAAGGAGTAATTTCTAAACTGTAATGTCAAATTTCTGGGTTGAGATGCAAAAAAAAATTCACTATTGAATATCCATGAGAATAATAAGAAATTGATGTGTTTTAACACCTCCAAAAATCGATTTCTAGGAAATAGGAAGAAATATTTGTGTTTTAATACCTCCAAATATCGACTTCTGAAAAAAAATATGCAATCATAAATTCTTTTGGCACCTTTTTCTTCTCTGGAATCTACCACTCTATTTTCAAAATTCCACCTACAATTTTAGCACTGTCGTGCACTCACCAACACTTCAGCTCTATTTTTTTTAACATCAATTGACACCACTCTACACTTCGAGCTCTCTTTGGAGGTTTGTGTAGACAATAACGTAACTGGGTCTTGGAATTAGAGTTTATGATTTCAACCATACACCTGGATCTCAGACATGAGCATATGCTACCCCCATACAATTTTTAACTAAGAATTGAGCCTACGCTGCCACCATTAAACCATTAACTCAGACTTGAGCCTACGCTGTCAATCTTATAACTGAAGTCTTTAGATTTAAGCCTACGCTACCACCATATAACTGTAACTTGATATAAGGATATATTCAATTAAAAATGAACATTCTTACCTTACCTCCTAACTGAACTCAAACTTGTGAACTCCATGCAATTCACGAGATTTTTTATGAAGGCTTCAACGTTCAGTTTACAAATTTGTGTTCAATGAAAACTAAACGTTTTCCACAGATTATTTTGAGATCTTCTCAGCATGGAATCCATGCATACCATAGAATTTTAACTACTCATTTCCTTAATTTATTTTATCTCTGAATTCATTATAAAATTGATTCTAAATTTATGGGTTTTGTTTCCTACCTCGCTTCTTGGCCATGGTCCTGGGCTTCATTTCTCCACTTCTGAGACTTAGTTCCTATCTCTGAAATTTTGCATTGGGTGTTGATTTTTTTTTTAATTGAGTTATACAACATTTGATTTTCAACTGATTTATTTGTTTCTTGTAGGTGTGTTTTCAAGTCTTTTTGCTAAGTATTTTCAAAAATGCGACGTCACTTTCCTTATTTCCTCAACAGTTTTAGTGGATGCCTTTTACAAGAATTTTTATTATGATTTTTTTTTGTACATACCTCATTGTAATTGCATATGTCATTTATGAGTTTTTCATCCCATTTTCATGAATTTTTTTTGTACAAACTTCATTATAATTGCATATATCGTCTAGTTCACTGAATGAGTTTTGCATGCAAAAATGAGCCTCTTATGATATATCACTAGGACTACATTCTTATTGTTTTCTTGCTGATTACATTCATATTTTTGTTGTATTTTTGAAATGATATGTCTTATCTCCATGGCCTCTACTTCTTCATGATTCAATCTTACTGATTATCCATATGCTCCTTTTAATGATTACTCTTGAAATAGATTTTGAAATGACCATTTCAAGGTCATTTAAAAAAACGAAAATAGAGTAATGCTTTAATTTTTAGATCATGTAAATGTATCATGATTACATAGTTCTTCATAGCATTATATAACCTTATTTCAAACATATCTTGTTCCCATTTTTGTGACACTAACCCATGCATAAAAGACTTAATGTGGTAGGCAAAGAGACATGTGAGTTTTTCTAAAAAAAATGACTTGTCTTGTGGGCAAAGAATCTTTGCTTTCAATGGATGGTAGGGTAAAGGATTTTATGAAAAGAGAAAGGTCTCAGGTATGTGTAGGGGATGAAAGTTTCTACTCTTATACACGATGGTTTAATTAGTCTCCTAATTCAAGAATTTATTTCAAAATAGAAAATCCATTAATTTTTTTTTTTTGTAACTTACAGTATTTCCATTACTTTCCTTGGTTGATGCTTGAAAAGAAGTGTCTTTATAATGAAATGATATTCGAATAGATCTTCTATTTGGTTTATCTTTGTATGCAGGTCCCTTTTGAAATATTTTTTTATGTTTATTTCAGGTCCCTTTGTGACATATTTTGATGTCGAATTTTAGGTCCCTTTGTGACAGATTTTGATGTTGAATTTTCAGGTCCCTTTGTGACAGATTTTGATGTTGAATTCTTAGGTCCCCATTAAAGTAATTTTTCCTTATGTTCAGTTCCCTTTTGAATTTGTTGATTGTAGTGAAATTACCTTGCATACCGAGTTGCTTCCATATTGATTTTCTCTTCCATGTTGAGTTGCTAGGATTTTTAACAAGGAAAAAAAAACAAATGCACTTTTTTTATTCTTTTTTACCCATTGTTTATTTTGAGACTTGTCCTCAAGTCTAGAAATTGGAGGCTAGGATGTCCTAACTTAGTGTTAACCTGAAAAATAAATTGAACCAAAAACACTTTTTTTTATAAGGAATTCATATTATCCAAGTGACTTGGTTTTCTAATATGAATTCAGATTTGTACTATGCCAAAAATATATATTTTCATAGCCAAATTTGTTTAGTATTTTTTATCCTTTTTTTTTCATTTTATTTTCATTTTTTTTATTCTAAGGGAAAGGAAGGCACATGAATGTGCTTTTCCAAAATGTGCATGTCTTCTTTTGTTGATATTTTCTTGAGGAAATATTCTTTATTCACAAGCTTGTTGTGGATTTTCAATCTATGCCCATTGACTAGAAATGATGTTGTTGCCTCATATATTGTCTTCATTTTCACTAATACATTATCATAGACTTATTCAATATCATAAGGCCCTAATCAGTGAGTGGTGAAATTTTCTTTGAAGTCCTTGTGCTTTGAATAAAATAGAGTTTCACAGTCTCCTATATGAAATATTTTCTTTTTAATGAATCTGTCATGCCATTTTGTTCTTTGTTGTTGTACCAATATATATGTTCCATTGCTTATTTTATGATTTCATCTAATTGATTTAGCTGCATGATCCTTTGTTGTTGTGCCTCTAATAGGTCCAGTCCAAGTTCAGTTGCAAGTATATATGTGTGGATTTGAAATTCAACTGGTAAAATAACCTTTTTTTTCCATAGACCAGTTGATAAGGGATGAACTCAGTAGTATTCTTCCATGTTATTCTATATGCCAAATGATTCATTCAATTTTTCTGACCAGTCCTTCTTGTGCATATTTACTGTCTTTTTCTTGATGTTTTCAAGCACTTTGTTTGTTGATTCCACATGCCCATTTTCTTGCGGTTGGTATGGGGTTGACTTTTTGTGCTTGATTATATATATTTTTTAAGAGGTCTAACTAGATTTGAAGTGAATTGTGCTCCTTGGTCAGTTATGATCTGTATTGGTACTCCAAATATTACAAATATCTCTTCAAAAATAAAATATACCACTGCATTTTATGTTTCTCTTTCCATTTCCTTTTCCTCAACCCATTTTGTCACATAATCAGTACATACTAAGATGTACCTTTTTCCATTGGATTTTGAGTTAATAGGATCCACAAAGTCCACAACCCAATGTTCAAATGGACCCACAAGTAATTTTGTCTTCAATTACATTTCATCACAATGTACAGGTCTCCCTATTCTTTTCTAGCTATCACATTTCTTAACATGGGTCTTTGAATATTTGAATTTGGATGATCAATAATAGCCTAGATTCAACACACTATATGTTGTCCTTTTGTATGAAAAATTGCCATCAAATGGTTCATCATAACATGCCTTCAAAATATCTAAAATTTCATCTTCTCTTACACATTTTCTAATTTACAGATCAGGTCAAGTATAGAAAAGGTCTCCATTAACCCAACTATATCTCACACTATCTTTTTTTATTTTATTTTTCTATTTATTTGTGAAATGAGAAGGAAAATTTGTAGATGATAAATAATTAGCTATGTCAGCAAACCATGTAGTTGTAATTTCTATAGAAAATAAATGTTCATACGGAAAGTTACCAGAAACTATAACAATCTCACAAGGAAGATGAAGTCTTGAAAGGAAATCTGCCACTTGATTCTCTTTTCACAGTCGGTTCAATATATTAATGTTAAACTCGTGCATTAATAACAAAATATAGTAATACTCCCATTAGTGATGGGATTATTCATTAGATACTTAATGGTTGAATGATAAATATGAATGAATAATTCATATCCTGTTATGTAATGTCTGAATTTTTTTACTCCATGTACTACAAGAAGCATTTATTTTTCAGTAACGGTGTAATTCAACTCAGCTGCAGTTAAATTATTTCTAATGAAATAGATAACATAGTGTAGTTGGTTATATTTTTGGCTTAACGATTCCCATACTACAGTATCTGATGCATCTGTAGATATTTGAAATGGAAATGACCAATTCAGTCCTCTAAGAATTGATGTTGTGGATAATTTTTGTTTTAGTTTCTCAAATGCATTTTGACAATTAGAATTCCATTGAAACTCTATGTCCTTTGTAAGTAGTTTAAATAAAGGCAAGGCCATTTTACAAAAAATTTCAATAAACCTTCGATAATAGCCCGCATATCCTAGAATACCTCGTACCTATTTTTTATTTGTTAGTGGTAACAAATTCTCAATGTTTTGAATTTTTGTTGGATCTAATTTTATTTCCAAAGAATAAATATGGTGTCCCAATACTATCCCTTCAGTTAGAATCATAAAAAAAAATTCATTACTAAGAGATAAATTTGTTTCGATGCATCTTAGTAGAACCTTTTCCAAAATTTTCAAACAATCATCAAAAGTATTCCCATATATAGTGAAATCATCCATGTAAACATCTACACACTCATGTATTAAATCAAGAAAGATGGAAAAAATGCTCTTTGAAAAGTGGTCGATGCATTAGATAATCCTGATGGAAAGACATTGTAAGCATATGTACCCCAAGGACATGTAAAATTAGTTTTGTCTTGATCATCCAATGCTATTTTAATTTGATTATAGTCACTAAATCCATCTAAAAAGGAGAAAAAAAAAATCCCAGCTAGTGAAACTGGGACTTGATCAATGAATGGTAAGGGAAAATGACCTTTGAGTGTTTCTTTGTTTAACTCCCTATAATATACACATACTCTCCACTTCCCATTTTTCTTTGGAACAACCACTAGAGGAGAAACCCATTGGCTATCTCATATAGGGTAGATAAATCCAACCTGTAGTAATTTCAAAAATTCTTCCTTGACTACCTCTTTCATCATTGGGTTCATTATTTATTGTGGTTGCCTTACAGGTTTAATATTATAATATGTGTAGATGTGATGAATACATGTTTCAGGATGAATTACCTGCATATCATTGTAATTACAATAAAATTATTTTGAATATTTTCTTAATAATTCAACTAGTTTCCTTTCTTGTGTTGGTTACAAATTATTTCCAATGTTAAGATAATTTTCAGGGCAAAGTTTAATTGTTTTTCTTGGTGAATGTGTAATTGAATTAACATGAAAAGTAACATCATATGATGTTTGTAAGGAGTTTATTGTGCAATTTTCTTGAAAGTGTTGTTCTAATATTTGACTTGTAGCATGATATTGCATAGTTCTCAACTGTTCTGAAATATATGGTTCTAAAATGAAGAAATTTATTAAATCCTCATTATCCTCTTCTCTAAAATAAAAATCTTGATTAATACTTATAATAGATTCAATTTATTCCTTTTCTTGCTTTATTTCATCAGGCCATGGTAAACAATAAGGAGATTGAGTAGGAGGATAAAGTGTTATGTGTTTTCTTTCATTCCTATGTGATATAATCATACTTCCTGATCGACAACCAATGAAGGCATCGACTGTGGCTAACCAAGGACTGCCAAGAATTAATGAGTTCCCTCCAAGATTTGTCTTTGGATATAGAACTAAAAATTATACTGGATATTCCCAAGAGTTTAAATAAAGTTTGATATCTCCAAGTATGCGCTCTGGCACTACTTTAGGTCTATCAGCGAGTTCTAAAATTGTAGTGGTTGGTCGAATGTTTGGAAAATTGAGGTATTTCATCATTTTTATCATCTTGATATTAATAACAGCCCCCAAGTCAATCAAAGTTTTATAAATTGAAAATTTGTTAATTGAAATTGTAACCATTGGGATTCCCATATCAACATATTTTTCAATTACACTACTTGTTGACATGAGGCTAGCTAATCTTCCAATCACATGGATTGTTGGTAGGTCTTTTTTTATTTTTCTATTTTTCTTTATGCATAACGCCTTAATTTCTTTCGTATAGATTGGGATATCTTTTATTTCTTTCAATAAATGAATTTTTACATAAGATTTTTTTAATTTATCTAAGATATCAAATTTAGGAAGAGTAATAAATTATTTTTTCTCAACAAATATTTCAGGAAAAGGAGGTGTTTGAGTCACTATTGCCTTACCTATTTGAATTTCATTATCTTCTATTGCATGTTTGTTTTTAGATTTTTCAGGGCTCCATTTTTCTTCTATTTGTTCTTCTATAATGAAGGGGGAGTATTTTTGGAGTACTTTCCCATACCTTCAATGAACATCTTGAATAAGAATTTTTGAATATGTAGGAAATGAAGTTCCTTCTTCTACATTATATATTGACTTATTACGCAGGTTTTCCACTAGTTGGGTTGGTAATTGAGTAGGTATGAGTGGTGGTTGGTTAGATGGAAACTAATGTTTTTATGGTTGGGTTAATTGTCGTGCAAGTGATGATGATGGATTTGGTTGTTGAGGTTATTGAAATGGTTGATATGGAAATGATTGTTGAGGAAATGATTTATATGGTTGTTGAGGATATGATTGAAATGATTGGGGATAGTATTATTGATGAGGTTGGGCTCCATAGGAATACCCTATCCAACCTTGAGAAGGTTGATTTTGAGCTTGATGATGAGGCCAATCCTACCAAGAAATAGGAGCATTCCATGGGTTTTGAACATGATATTGATATCCTCGAGGAAATTGTTGAGTAAAATGTTGAGGAGGATTTTGAGACATACTTACAAATCAAGGCTATTAAGGTCTTCTTGGTGCTAAATAATCAATAGATTCCATCCCTTGTATTTCCTCTATTCGATTTTCCTGTAATTCCTTTAGCCTTGGATAATTATTAGTTGCATTATTTTTAGTGCAAAGTCCACAAACATGAATATTGTTTAAAGGAAATTCTCTTAATGGATGCTTCTTCCTACATTTAGGACATAAAATTGATAGTAATTGATCTTGCTCCTCCTATTTATTTTGTGTTTTAAGTACATAAACTTGTGTCCCTAATGTGTTTAAGATATCAATTTTAAAATCTTAAAACAACTTTATAGATTCACCTCTTGTAATACTCCCTGTTGCTGATTTAGTAGCTTTGGAATTTGCATCTCTCTTCCTCTAGATTATTTCTGACATAAATCAACAATATCATCAAATGGTAAATATGAAATATCTCCTTTACCCATAACATTAATGACATAAAGATATTCATCTCATATTCCCTTTAAAAAGATTGTTCGAATAATATTTGAATTTAAAGAATGATGTTTAGAATTTTGTAAGTTGTAGAGAAATATTTCCAAGTATTCCTCTAAAATTTCATATTATTGTTGAGTCATTCTAAAAATGTCATCTTTTGAATCTCTAGGCCTAAAATATTATTGATATTTATTAAGAAAAATCTTTCTCATGTCTTCCCAAGTGGTAATAGTATGTTCACCTAATCCCATAAACAACTTTAATGCATATGATATAAGAGTTGCATGGAAAAGAAGAAGATTTTATGTATTATCAATATAACCATAGGTTTTGTTAGTGTCAATATGTCCATGATCACACATACACTTTCAGTTAATTTGCTAATGTCATAGGTAAAAATTTGTAGTTTTTCAAACAAGTTTTCCAAATACTTTTGGTCACTGAAGGAGTCTAGGTCAAAATCATTGCTCCCTCATCTCACCCATGTCCATCATCACTTTAAAGGTCATCTCATTCATTATCATTTAAAATTTTTATTTCATTCACTCCATCTGACCTAGGTCTATTGCCTAGGTGTCATTGCTCTACCTTTGAAAAAAGTATAGTTTTTCATCAAAAATAGGCAAACAATCATCCATTTCACCCATAAGCCTTTAAAAAGTAGCTAGCATACTTAGGAGGTAAAGTAAGACAAGTTGTATTATTTAAAAATTTGTTTAAATGTCAAAAAAATTCAAAAGAAAAATTGTCTTATTGTTTCACTAAAAGACAAAAAAGGTCATTTCAAAGCTATAAAAGACAAAAGCAAGCTCATCCAAACTCATTATTCTCCTTTGTTGTGTGGTATATCTCCTCTCTTACCTCCATTGCACTCCTTAATGGTTAAGGGTTCGAAACCAAGGAAAGAAACCACTCCAATAACACTTTGTTATGTTTCTGGATGCATTTATTACACATCTGTAGCAAGTTGCTATGAGTTTTGAGCCATTTGTTACACTTTTTGAGCAAGTTTTTATGCTTTTTGAGCCATTTTTTACGTTTTTGGGGCTATGGTTGTGCTTATTTAACCTTCTGCTATGCTGTTAGAGCCAATTGCTACATTTTTGAGCCTGTTGTTACACTTCTGTAGCCTTCTCCTACGCTTTTGGGCATGTTGTTACGCTTCTACTGGTTGGTGTTATGATTCTAGAAAGAGTGCAAAAATTGGGTTTTTTTGGCTCCCAAGACATTAAAACAAGCTCAATGCTTGTGGTCATCAATTATTGGACCTCTTACAATAGTAAGTCAACATTCTTATTGTTGGTGTCCGGATATGAGAAAAATTCAACCCTTTCTCCTCATAAATTATTAACCCGAGGTCGTTAGTTATTTCAAGACTAACGAAAAAGTATATGTAGATACAAGCACATGACCTATTGTAGATCACAGATTTAACTCCATAACACAGACCACTACAACAACCATTAAATAAACTACATAATTTAAAGGGCATTCACAACAATTAAAAGTAAATTGTAATGATAGTAATGAAATCACACTAAATCATAAAACAATGCAAGAAAGAAAGATTCAGCACCTGATCAGAAGAGTGGGCCCAACTCTCTAATCAGGGCTGCGGTAAACTCACAAACTACAGAAGAAACAACAAGCTGTTATGCATTCAATTAATGATAAAATTGGTTTATTACAAGTTTTGTATGTAAAAGGGATTAACCCCGATTCACAGCCCACAGGCCTCTTTATACAAGTGTCCCAGAACTCTCAGTTCTGCACAGCAACTCCATAGTTACAAAAATACATCTTGTTACAATGACAACCTAGTTTCCCAAAAATAAACTGTGAAAAGGCTTGGAATGGCACTAATACAAACAAGTCTGTTATGCTATAACAACAAATGAGCAAAACATTGGAGATGATAGGCTGTTCCTTGACTTACGGCTGCAACGCTCCTGTTTTAGCCAAATCTGTAGAAATATCGGGGTCAATATGGAAAAAGGTAAAACCTCCATGACGAATACTTCATTAATCAAATATCCCATGAAATATAAGGAAAAGGGTTTTACCTCATACGGTTAAGAGTAATAATGGCACAAAGAGATAAAAATATAGGGTAAAATGGGAGAGGAAAGTATACAAATCCGGTACCCAACATCTCCCCCCAACTGGTCTATCTACATGTCCTCATTCAGCTCATTGTCTCCTTAGATCCGGATTGGACCGAATGTGATCAGCATGAAGTTGTGTAAGGTCATATTCAGCCGTCATTTCTGTTCCTGGTGCCTTATATCCTTCTATCAAGACAACATCCTTTCACCAGTCTGGATCAACGTTATATGCAAGAGTATACTGCTCAGCTGACAATGAGAGAAGGGGAAATTGAAACCTTAAGCCCATCCATCTGACCCCACAAGTATGAATGCATGCCATGAAATGTGGTGTTCTCTCTAAAGCCCATGCAAATTTGGGTGCCCCAAATGGTCCTCTTTCTCTGACGGCTGAGGATGACAACATCCACCTTTTCTAACAACTTTCCAGTTCTTCCTTGTGAAACATCATAATCTAGACGACACATAGGTCAGCGCACCATTTCTGGGTTTCCAACAGGTGCTATTTACAGCCCTCAATCTATAGAAATGTATAATTCTTTTTATAAATGTTTGAGGACTAGCCGTGCTCTCTTCTCATCATTAATGGCCTTCCGGCTTCATTTTCTTCAGATGTGTCCCAAGCCTTTCTCCACTTAATATGATTGATGGTGTAAGAGGTGAAAGCTCTTAAATGGATGTCCCCCATGAATGTAATGGGGTTAAAGGATTGATCATGCCTTAAGTAATACCAATGCATGTAGAGCTCGCACATTAAGTGTTGTCCTATCATATCATGAATTTTTAAAATACGGAGAAATTGAATGGGGTTCTCAATTTCTTACCAAATCTCCTTATATATACTTTCAAGACAAAAGAAAAGAAATTGTCTGTGAAGGGCTAAGGCATATCTATGTGTAGGAGGTCTACAGGCCATAACCTGCTGTGCCAAGGAGAACATCTCCTCCTTATCTGTCTTCAACAACTGCACTTGTTCTTCCAATTCCTTTATTTTGGCCTTATGTTTGGTCTACTTCAGTCGCACCTTGTATAGTTGATCCATGTACCCTATGACGACTCCGACAGCCTATTCTTGAACCCTAGTTGTTTCCTTTTTTTGGTTGCTTGTAGTAGACTACCACTTCTGGATCTCAGCGGCCAATACAAATTCTCAACCTTCAAACAATTCTTCAATCGGGCCAGTATGGGTAGCTGCAGTGGAGACCTCAATTTTTGGCTATATTGCCCTCCATTTGTAGATTTTTACCTTCCTTTTCAGCTGGGAAACTTTCTTTTTCAAATCTGGAACCTCCCTTTTTAGTCTCACGGTTTCACTAAACTGCAACTGATACTTCTTCTTGAGAGGTAACCTTCTTTTCTCACATTGTTCAACCCACTCCTGTTTAACAATCAACTCAGTTTTTGGGCCTATGACAGGCTCAGGAGGCAGCGGAATGCTACTAGTATTCTTAGCAGATTCTCCTGTCAAGCCCTTCTCGCTGGGCTCCCTATCTCCAGGGGTTTCTTCCTCTATGTTTCCCCCGGGAACTTCTGTCGTCTGGTCAAAAACTTCATTGACCACTCTGTGTTCCGGTGTTTTCATAGGAACTCTTTCTTCTTTGCGAGCTTCTAAGTATTCTGGTTCGGTAGCGGTTGGGACAATATTGGCCATGTCAATAAATTTAAGCACTGGGGGAACAACTAATTCCTCTGTTAGTCATTTGGGTGAGCGAAATCCCCTTGCCCCTCTAGGCATCATGGACTAGAATGGAGAGAAAGGGACATAATTATCATCCTCAATTCCGGCTTGAACCAGAAATTCAAGCATTATTAACTCAACCGGGGTCGATGATGGTTCTTGTGGAGCAGCATTGATTCCACAACTTGTTTCCCTTCTGTCCTCTCGCTCTTTGTTCACCATTTCTTCTTCTAGCATAGATACTAGTTCTTGTGGGACAGTACCAACCTCCTGGTTCATTTCTTCTCTAGCTTCCCGTTCCTCATGAATTTCCTCTTTTTTCATAGTTGGTACTAGTTCTTGAGGGACAACATCCATTTCGCAGATTGACTCCCCCTGTCTTAGCCGAATTGGGGGTGGTTCTTGTGTAGCACCCCTACCTGTATCAACATCCATATCTGTTTGGGCAGGTGATGCTGTTTCTTGCAAAACAACATCACTTTCCACTTCTCTGTCTGCAATTTCACTCATTTGTTCTTCATTGAAAAAATTCGATGACTTTATAACAATATTGACTTCTTGAATGATGTTCATAATTTATTCCTCTGTGGGCTCTTCAAGCAAGGCTGGTTCTTGTGTGACAGCCTCGGATGTGCCGCCAATTACCTCCTCCATTCCCATTTCTTCTTCTGTGGGTTTTTCAAGTGAGGCTAGTTCTTGTGTGGCGGCCTCGGGTGTGCCGCTAATTACCTCCTCCATTCTCATTTCTTCAAGTTCCTCCTAATCAATCATCATCTCTTCTTCCTTTGGTTCCTCCTGATCAACTTCCATTTCCATTTCCTCAAGTTCCTCTTGGTCAGTTCCCTCCAAATATTCTGCTTTTACCAAACCAGCTGAAGAGACTAGTTCTTCTTCTCTAGTGGCAACAACGGCTGCCATTTCTTCTTTTGAGGACCCACAAAATTCCGCCCACGAGACCTGAAGCCTATTTATCGAACCAAATTGTGATTGGAAAGAACTTCCGGCATTCCGCGCGAATGCCAAGCAGCCTGTGCCATATGTTGTAGATGTTTCAATAGGAAGAAAGGCATGATGAAGGCATGTACCTGAGCCTGTGGAAATCAAAGGTGCGTTAAACTTTTAAAATGATACTTGAACAGGGTTGTGGTTGGGCCCTCACAGGTTCATTAGGGGAATTTTTAGGTCTAAAATGGGCCTCCTAAGAAAAATGTATAATCAAAATTCACTTTATGAGAACCAATCACATTTTACAGGATGACATCATCCCTAATGGTTAAGGCAACATTTCTTGAGTTAAAATTACTTACTTGTCACATTCTCAATGGTGGATAAAAACTCATGGTTAACCATGGTAGTGCTCTAAATACTTTTAAATTCAAAGTAAAGTACTCATAATAAATGTCATTTCACACTTTTTGAATAAAAATATATTATTGTCATTTCATATTTCTTGAATGAAACAGTGCATTGCCCTATACATTTATTATATTATATTATATTATATTATTTTTATATAGTATATTAATTACATGTTATTATACAATTTAATTTATATAAATTTTAATTAATAACATATAACATAATTAATAATTTATAAATTTATATTTATATTTTATTTTAAGTTATTGAAGTACAAAGGACAAATGCATTAGTTGTTCAATGATAATGATTTTTTCTTGAAAATCTCATTCTTATTTATAGTCACATCAATACAATTTTTTTATGAATTTTATTTTGGTACAAATTTTGAATTGAATTTAACTATGGTTACATGAATTGTGGTGCAAAAAGTGAATTGCAAATTCATAAATATTATTTTATTGGTTTAGCTATTATTTTATTATTTCATTAGGAGGCCCATTTTAGACCTCAAAATTACCCTAATGAGGTATTTTATTACGAAATTGGAAAATTCGTTCCAAGGATATGGCACAGTTCGGTGTTGGTATCCTCTGCCCATTTGAACGACACTTTCTCCTACCTGCAAGAACAATTCGGGAAATTCCGCGAGAGAAACTTTTCGAGCAAACCATTGTTGCCCCTGCTGTCTCAGCTCGCTAACCTCTGCAATTACCTCTTCTGTTACAGCAACTTCCAAACCTCTAACCTGCGAGTATTTATCCTCTAAATTGAGTGCTAATTCCATTGTGATTCCTCCATCAAACCCCTGCAATCTGCCAAAGTAGGTATCCCACCCTGTGTCGACAAAGACTTGCCATACCTCTGGATTGTTGTGGATTGAAGCTGTGTTATCAGGTTCATTCTGCACAACTAGCCCACCCATACTGTGGAAACTTGTAGCAGCACTTACTGTAACAACAAACCATTGGGTGAGGTGGTGGATACCAAATTTGGAGAAACAACATGGTGAAAATGGAAAGTGGTAACGGTAAATACAGACGGTAATTCTCGAAAACCAAGAAAAATTATAAAGTAATATGGTATGTGTGGTGAACAAAATTAATAATTGTTTCGTATAAAGTGGACGAGACATCTTATTGATCCAAATATGTATTGAAACATGACACCACATGTTTTTGGGAATCGTAAGGCGTACCATGAACGGATTGTCATACAGATTTATGAGGAAATTATTATGCTATCCTTGACTATGATGGCAGCACCCCAACTTAAATTTTTGTCGTCTGTGGCATTAATATTTTCACATGGGATATTTAATTGAATCGGTAAAAGTCACGTGGAGGCATACTTGATGGCCTACCTGGATGATGTGACGGTTGGTAGGATGACGACGTAGTAATGATGTGGATTGGAGTAACAGCAATACGAATAATGGCATATAGAGTAACAACATCCGATGTAACAACATTGAGTATTATCATCGGAGTAACAACATTCGGTGTAACAACATCGAGTAGCAGCATCGGAGTAACAACATCCGGTGTAACAGCATCAGGAATAACAACAGCGCGAGTAGAAGCATCGGAGTAACAACATCTAATTAACAACATCCGGTGTAGCAGCAACGTGGTGTAACAACATTGGGAGTGTCAGCATCGAGTAGTAGCATCGAAGTAACAACATCCTGTGTAACAGCATCTGGAGTAACAATAGTGCGAGTAGTAGCATCCGGAGTATCAAAAATGTGAGTAACAACATCCAGTGTAACAACATCTAGAGTAACGACATTGTCAGTAACAATATCTAGTGTAGCAGCATCTAGAGTAGCAACAGTGCGAGTAGCAACATCCGAAGTATCAACAAAGTGAGTAACAACATCTGGTGTAGCAACATATGGAGTAACAGCAGTGCGAGTAACAACATCCGACATAGAAGCATCGATTAAGGAGTAACAGCATCGAGTAGCAGCATCTGGTGTAACAGCATCAAGAATAGCAGTAATCGAGTAACAACACCATGAGTAGCAACAACCAAGTAGAAACACCATGAGTAGCAGCAACCGAGTAACAACATCATGAGTAGCAGCAACTAATACTTTGAAAAAAAAATCTTTGATTTTAACTCCTTAGTAGTAACTCTTGCAAATATATAATAAGACAAACAATATAATTCTTTATTCTTTTATTATATATATATATTTATTTATTTACTTTTTTTTTTTATATATCTTTTATTTTTTATTTTTATAAAAAAGGTGCAAAGGAAGGATTCTCTGCACCGATGACCTTCAAACCAAATTTCTCATAGAGTTGTTTAATAAAAGCATCCTTAGAGGTTGGGCGGTGGTATAGTCTCAGGCGATGTCCATTAACAATAAATGAAGCACATGTATCATCAATTGTGACTAGTCTGACTGTTCCATTATCAAATACAGCGTCCACCTCGTAAGGTCCCATCCAATAACTGCAAAGCTTCCCCTTAAAATCCTTAAAATGGGGGTCATAAAGTAGTGCCCAATCTCCACTTTGAAATACCTTATTTTTAATAAAGTTATCATGTCATTTCATTCTCTGCTGTTGAATATTAGTAGTTCTTTGGGCAGCCTTTGAACGAATTTCATCTAGTTCATTGAGATAGGCCAGTCGGTGTTTCTGGGCATCCGACAGATCCAAACCAACTTCAAGATCTATTCTGAGAGTACTAATTTCGAATTCTATTGGAAGCAATGGGGACTTCCCATAAACCAGCTCAAATGGTGAAAACCCGGTTGTATTTCGCCATGTTGTTCTATATGCCCAGAGAGCTTCCGGGAGCTTATGAGCCCAATCCCGACGATGGTATGCGAAAGTTTTTGTCAAAATATTCTCCAATTTTTTTTTCGTGCTTTATACTTGTCTATTCAACTAGGGGTGGTATGGAGATGTCACTCTGTGCTTGATTCCATATTTCTGCATGAGCTTTGCTATCTTGTGTGATGTGAATTGTCCTCCTCCATCTGAAATTATCTCTCTTAGAGTACCGTAGTGAGCAAAAATTTCTTCAAATAGAAAATCTGAGACCACCTGCTCTGTTTCTTTCACAATAGCTTTGGCTTCCACCCACTTAGTCACGTAATCAGTACAGACCAAGATGTGGAATTTTTGCTGGGAGGTTGGGTTAAAGGGTCCAACGAATTTAATAGACCATTTCTCAAAAGGCTCAAGGACTACCTGTGCCTTCAAAGGCATTTCATCAGCTTGACCGGGCTGCCCCATACGTTGGCAACTATCACACCTCTTAACATAATTCTGAGCATCACAAAAAATGGAAGGCCAGAAATATCCAATTTGTTGCACCTTATGGCCTATTATTTTTCCCGCAAAATTCCCTCCACAAGGGCCATCATGGGCAGCTTTCAATACCTCATAAATATCATCCTCAAACACACATCGCTGAATCTGCTTATCTGCTCTTGAATGGAAAAGGTACCCTGCCATCCAAGAATATTAGGCACTATGATGAGTAATCTTACATTTTTCCCTGTATGAAAAATGAGGAGGCACTTTCCCTGTAGCAAGATAGTTAGCAATATTTGCATACCACGAAGGTTTAGTAGAAACTGTAAAAGGATGTTCATCAGGAAAATTATCTTCTACAGGAATGCATTCATTATTATTATACATTCTAGATAGGAAATCAGCTACTACATTATCTTTTCCTGGCTCATCTACTATTGTAATATCAAATTCTTGAAGCAATAAAAACCATCTTGTAATACAGCCAGGAATAATAGGTTTATTCATCAAATACTTGATTGCTGTGTGATCAGTATGGAAAATAGTAGAATACCTAGTGTTGTAGTGCCATAACTTATTGATAGCATAAATGACAGCTAGACATTCCTTTTCTGTCACCGTATAATTTAATTCAGTAGGAATTAAGTTCTTGCTGACATAGTAAATTTCATACGGTATTTTTCCTACCTTATGTCCTAAAACAATCCCTACTACTGTCTGAGAAGCATCAGTATGTATGTGAAATGGTAATGCCCAATCAGGTCCTCAGAGGATTGGAGCCATGCACACCAGCCCCTTAATTTTCGTGAAAGTTGTCTCACAATATTCAGTCCACAAAAATTATGCATATTTTGTGAGCAATTGAAAAAATAGGTGTGCTATTTTAGCAAAATTTTCTATAAAGCGCCTATAGTAACTAGCACAACCAATAAGGCTACGAACCTGTGTGGGTTTTTTGGGTACCAGGAAGTGTAATATTACCTCTACTTTAGCTGGATCAACTTGAATCCTAGCAGCTGAGAGAAAATGTCCCAATACTACTCCTTCTTCCCTCATCATATAGCATTTAACTGTACTCAAAGATACATGGGTCTATTTACATATTTTGAGTAATTTCTCTAAATTTTCCAATCCTTCCTCAAATGAGTTTCCATATGAAGTAAAATCATCCATATAGATTTCAACGCTATCATCGACCAAATCAGAAAATATTCCCAAGATTGCCCTCTGGAATGTAGTAGGAGCATTATACAGGCCAAATGGGAGGACCCTGTATGCAAAGGTTCCCCAAGGGCATGTAAAAGTTGTTTTATCCTGGTCTTTCGGGGCTATCTGGATCTGGTTGTATCCACTGAATCCATCTAGGAAGGAAAATAAATTCTTCCCAGCCAAGGTATCGAGGACTTGGTCAATGAA
Source organism: Pinus albicaulis (assembly GCA_034641835.2). Classification (NCBI taxonomy): domain Eukaryota; kingdom Viridiplantae; phylum Streptophyta; class Pinopsida; order Pinales; family Pinaceae; genus Pinus; species Pinus albicaulis. The sequence continues at coordinate 675,330,841 of CM076582.1, read as the reverse complement.
TGGAAAATGAAAATGGTCTTTTTGTGTTTCCTTATTTAGTTCCCTATAATATACACAGATCAGCCATTTACCATTATTTTTGGGAACAATAACCAGTGGGGATACCCATTGGCTATCTGGGATGGGGTAAATGAATCCTACATCCAATAATTTTTGAAATTCTTCTTTGACAATGTTTTTGAGAGCAGGATTCATCCTCCATTGAGGTTGTCTTACAGGGAGGAAATCTTCCTTAATATAAATATGATGAGTGCATAAGTTAGCAAGGATACCCTTCATATCGGTATAATCCTAGGCAAAAGATTCCTAATGATCTTGAAGGACATTCAAAAGCTGGTTTTTCTAAGATTCTGACAGGTTTGGGTTGATATTAAGTGTTTTCCCTGGTTCAATCTCAATTGGAGTACTATCATGGGATGAGGTTACAGGAATGTCTTCAATGTCATATTCTGGTTCAATATTTTCCTCTGTCTCACAACTCATAGAAAATTCTAGAGTATGTCGAGTTGAATCGGAAACAGAATTGGAATCATTAATAAAAGCGTTAATGGCATCATCTTCAGTTTCTGTTTTAAATTGAAGGGCCTGCTCAATAGTGAGGACAGGTCTAACATCTTCATTTTCAGGTTCAGGATTTTTCAGATGGGCTTGCTTCTGCAGGAGGATAAAGATTGAGATTCTTTGTAATTGTCCCATTTGATATAATCATGTGCCTAGGTTGGCACCCTATGTAGGCATTTGCAGTTGCAAGCCAGGGTCTTCCTGGGATGAATGGGTGACCACCTATTGAAGATCAGGTTTGTAATATAAGGAGGTCCACAAGGTAATGCCATGAGTCTACTGAAATGATCACATCCTCTAATTTCCCCACTGGTTTAATTGTGGATCTATCTGCAAGCTCCAGGATAGTAGGGGTTGGTTTAATGTTTCCAAGTCCTAATGTGTTCATTGTTTCAGCAGTGATAATGTTAATGGCCGCTCCCAAATCTACCAGTATGTTTGGTATTTCAACCTCATTAATCAGTACTGTTAGAATCAGGTTCCTAGGTTCTTTGTATTTTACATGCATGATCTTTCCTAACATGATATCAGATAGTATTCCCACTACATGAATGGTTAATGGATCCTTAGGTTTCCTCTCTAGTTTATTTGAGCAGTATTCTTTCAGATTTTTTGCGTATATAAGTACATCCATCATAGCTTGTAACAGGGGTATTTTAACAAAGATATTCTGCAATTCCCCTAAGAATTCAAATTCTTCTTGAGGGTTTGGCTTACTCAAGGTCAATCTTTCAGGGTATGGAGGAGAAGTTACATGACCTTGATTAGGAACAACTTGGGAAGGTGTCTGATTTATTATGTTTTGATCTTAATTCTCCCTCTCTGTTGTTTATTCCGGTTCTGTATCTTCACTGTCAAATTGTTCTGTAATGATGGGTGAATTAGGTGCATTTACTACCCGGCCAGACCGTAGATTTATTTCATTAAGTCACCTGTAGTATAAATGTTATAAGATGGAAGGTTCAGGGTGTCTGTTTGTTGGACCCCTTTATTGTTCGGATTCTAGTTGGGCTAGATAGGAAGCTAGGGCCTAATGGCTGGGTTTCCTAGGGATGAATTGGAAGGAAACTGAAGTTTCTATTGAGGCATAGGCTAAGGAAATTGTCCAGTAGGATAGGGTCCATGCTAGGTTTGATTCCATGAAGGATTCAGACTGGCTTGAGGAACCCATTTTTTCCAAGGGGGATAATGATATTGAAACCACATTGCTAAAAATGGTGCAGATTGGGGACCCATATTAAAATTGGTAAAGTGCTAGGATGGGTCCTGAAACATACCTGGATTCATAGCCGGTGGTCAAGGTTTTCATGGCTTCTTCTGCCCCATAAAGTACAGCTGGTCCACCATGTTTTCTTCACTTGCTCCTTGGAAAACTACTTTCAGCCCAGGAAAGGAAGGACATGAACTGGTCGCGTCAGTATGTTCACAGATTGCGCAGGCTTCCACCATGTTCAACGGGCATTCCTTCAAAGGGTGCTTCTTTCTACACTGTGGGAAGAATATGGCCATGGTTTTTTCCAACTCCATATGCTTCTTCTTTGCCTGTAGTGTGTCCATCTGGGCTGAAAGTGTGCTTAGAATATTGATCCTTAGATTTTCCAATAGATTTCCAATATATGCTTTTGTGACCCCCCCACCGGAAGTCTTCGATGAAAAAACCCCTTGCCCACTCCGTGAAGCCCCCTGTGAACACTTAATACAATAATCACAGATAGTTTCAAAGTTTTCTTTTGAAATATCCCCTTTTCCTATGAAAGTTACAGAGAGTCTCCCATAAGTTCTTGGAGAATAATGATCTTCAGAATGTCCTTGTCCAGGTCACTATGTCCGGACCTCTTCAATATGCATTTAAATCATTCTACACAGTCCTCCATATTTTCATCCTCTTTCTATGAAAATTTAAAGATTTCCTCCTTAATGTCATGGGACTTACAGTAATCTTGGTATTTCTCCAAGAAAGCTTCTTTCATTCCTTCCCATGAGGTAATCGTGCTCCATCCTAAACCCATAAACCATCTCAGGGTCGTCCCCTTTAGGGTAGCAGGAAATATCTTCAATTTCTGGGCATAATCAATATAGTCATATCCACAACAAACAATATCAAATTCAAAAAGGAACGTATCAAGGTCTTCAGAATAAAGCCCGTGGAAACTAGGCAAAGCTGTTAAAGGGATAGGTCTCAATGGTGCATCACCTATAACATTTATGATGGGAAAATCAGTTAAGGAACTTACAGGTGCCATAAATACCCTCCAATACTCACTTGGAATTTCGATTGGTTCTGCAATTGGTATTTAGAGTGATTCAATGGTAGAAGGTTTCACCACGCTACCCTAGTCCTTTGGTGACTGAAAATATTTCAAGAATTCTTTCACCAAATTAGAATCGTTTGATTCAGCTGCAGGAATTTTTACAGTGCTGCCTTGGTCTGGTTGGGATGAAAACCCTTTTAGTTGTTTTTCTTCTGAATTAGAGTTTCGCTTTTCTTCTGATCCCCTACTTTCCAGTTCTTCCCCTTCTACTGCTGATAAGGATATCTCCTCCACTGATACCTTGTTTATCAAATCTTCCGCTATAGAAAGAACACCTTCTGGTACCGTGGATGGCACTGGTTTCTCCACAGACTACCCTTCGGACTTCTTCTGAACCCTAAACCTAACAGCAGCACGGGATGATGCCTCAGATCTAGATTTTTCAATAATTTCCTGAATGTATGTCTTCCTTCCCAGATCTTTCCCCTTCTTTGGGGGTCTTCCTCTGCCCCTGTTATTCAAATCCTTGTTCATACAAATTGTGAAGAGGGTTCATCAAAGTAACAAAAATTGCTCAGGACTCGGAAAAGGAAAGATAACTTCCTCCCCAAGATGAGAGAATAAATTCAAACAAACAATAAAAAGAAAGAAAAGAAATTGGAAAATTGAAAAAAATAGGAAAATCGAAGTTCATGACCTGAAGTAGGAAAATCACATACCCTCCTCAAGACGAGAAATTGGCCCAAAGAAAAGAAAATAAAAACAAAAAACTAGAAACTATGCCCAGGACTTAGAATAGGGTTTCAAAATACCTTCCCCAAGAGGAGGGGTTAATTTTAATAAAAAAGAAATAGAACAGAGAAAAGAAAAATAGCATGCTATTGCTCAGGACTTGGAGCAGGGTGATAATTGCCCTTCCCCTCAGACGAGAGATCAATTCTACAGAAAAAATAAAATAAAATGCAGGAAAGAAAAACATGAAGAACTTATGCTCAAGACTTGGAGTAGGGCAATAAATTCCCTCCACTAAGACGAGAAATTGACCCTTAGATCTGTTGCAGATCTTGTTCTTGCACCTGTTAGCCTTCCTTGGCAATGGCGCCAAAATGTTGGTGTCCAGATATTAACAAAATTCAACCCTTTCTCCACATAAATTATCAACTTGAGGGCGTTAGTTATTTCAAGACTAACGAAAAAGTATATGCAGATACAAGCACATGACCTGCTGTAGATCATAGGTTTAACTCCATAGCACACAAACCACTGCAACAACAATAGAATAAACTACAGAATTTAAAGGGCATTCACAGCAATTAAAAGTAAATTGTAACGATAGTAATGAAATCACACTACATCATAAAACAATGCAAGAAATAAAGACACAACACCTGATCAGAAGAGTGGGCCCAACTCTCTGATCAGGGCTGCAGTAAACTCACGAATGACAGAAGAAACAACAAATTGTTGTGCATTCAATTAATGATAAAAGCAGTCTGTTACAAGTTCTATATGTAAAAGGGATTAACCCCAATTCACAGCCCACAAGCTTCTTTATACAAGTCACCCTGAAACCCCCGGTTCCGCTCAACAACTCCATAGTTACAAAAATACATCTTGTTTCAATGGAAACCTAGTTGACCAGAAAGAAACCATAAAAAGGCCTAGAATGGCACTAATACAAACAAGTCTGTTATGATGTAACAACAAATGAGCAAAAACTAGAGATGATAGGTTGTTCCTTGACTTACGGCTGCGATGCTCCTGTTTTAGCCAAATCTGTAGAAATATCGGGGTCAATATGGAAAAAGGTAAAACCTCCATGACGAATACTTCATTAATCAAATATCCCATGAAATATAAGGAAAAGGGTTTTACCTCATACATTTAAGAGTAATAATGGCACAAAGAGATAGAAAGATAGGGTAAAATGGGAGAAGAAAGTATACAAATCCGGTACCCAACACTTATAACCTCCTATGGTCAAATTATCAAGTTCATTATAGATTTTCATTCATACTCCATACTCCATTATATCTTCACTTCTTCATGTCATTGAAAGATTCTAGTGGAATAAACCCTAACCCTCCTATATAAAACTATGCTACACCTCCCACATACATCATGCTCCCATCTCCCACAATCTATATCCTCCCTAATAGCCATTTTTTCCAAACCATAATTTCTAGCTATTTTTCACAGTGATAAATTGGGAATTTCTTTTGTTTCCCTCATTTGACCACCTTCCTCACATCCATTTCACTTGATTTCACTCATAACATGGAGCTAAAAAGCAAGCCTATCTCCTAAAATTTTTGTGTAATTTTCCTCAGCTCCTGTTGTGGTAAAACAAAACCCCCCATTTTTTACTTATGTAATTAAAATAATGGGGACCCTTTCTACAAATTTTTTGGCTAAACACCTTTTAAGATTTTCATTGAGTTAATTATCTTGCAAATTTTTCCATTTTTGTCGGATTCTATTTTGATTCTTTCATTGTATCCATTTTTTCACAAGCTTTCCAAGGATACTTGTTTCACTCCATTTGGTCAATCGGTTTTTAAATGGCACTCCTTTAAAGTTTGATCATTTTCTCACTTGGGTTAAAAAATGTAAATAAATGTATAATATTTTTATTTCACAATTAAAATAGTCTTCATTGTAAATATTAATTTTTAGTTAAATTTTTACCAATTTTTATTTTTCACTAACGGTCCTACAAAATGACCCAGCTAAATTGTACAATAGACTAAGATGCATTTCACGATATTTGTAATTCAATTCAATTTTTTATTTTAAAACAAATTTCCAAAGCCAGAATCTGAAAATTTCAAAATGGCTTAAGTCCAATTTGTAGGATGGTTAATCCCATGTGGGCCCCACTTCACAACACATCATTCCTTCCAATTCCCGATCTAAAAATTGCGATTTCAAATATGCATTATGAAATATTTTTGCGATGCGATATTGCAATTTTGACATGTTGCGAATCACATATCGCAATTTTTTTATATTTGTTTTATATGTTTGTATTAAACATGCAGAACTCTGATTACGATTTTATGTGAAGGTTACTTTTTTAACGTAAGGTTGGTTGACCTCCTTATGCCTCCTGACTCATTTTCCTCACATCACCCTCCACGGCACCTCTCCTATCAAATTATAAATAGACATTTAGAAAAAAAAACCAACGGGAAATTTCACTGATATGAAAGAAACTGTTAAAGCACCTTATAAATCCCACTCACATCACATCACCTCCCTCACCCGTCTTATCCCTCCACAAGTTTACATTCCCGCATCGCGTGCTTTATAAATGGGCATTTAAAAAAAAATGTGATCAATAATTTCTTGCGAAATGTGATAATTCGTTAACTCCTCCCTCTCATTATCTCTTTTAACAAATGTTGAATTTTGTTTTAGACTTAGTTTGTAAGTTATATAGTTTTGGTTTTATAATATAAAAAACATATATTATATTATAATTATGTTATATTATATTTATAATTCATATTATAATTTTAATATAATTTAAATTATAATATTAATATAATATAATAATATTTTAATTAAAAAATTAAAATTGTTTTTTTTTTTTAATTAATTTAATTTTGTTAAATAATTAATATGTAATTAATTTAGATTAATAATTTAATTGCAGTTAATTAATATTAATTAATTGATTTTTTTTATTTAATTTAGGATTAGATTTTTAATTTAAAATTATGATTTTAGCCTAAGCAACAGAAATTCCAGAATTCTGGCAGTTTTAATTCATCAACTTTGGAAGCTCATAAATGGACTTTTACTGGGCTAAATGAGGCCCAAGATAGCTCATTGGATAGATAAAATCATGAGGATTATTCCTGAAGAGGTTTCATTTCCAGATTTGATCATTTATTGGGTCTAAAATTTATCAGAAGATCAAGCTCTGAATTTTTAAACAAAACTATTTTTCTTAGTTTTATTTTTTGCATTTTAATTTGCCCACAACTTCTTCTGAGTGCAGATCCAATCTTCAATGATATCTTTGGCAAATTAGATCATCACAAGAATCAATAGAAATCTTATATTTCCTTTTAAATTATTTTTATGTTTTGATTGGTTTTGTTTTAATTATAGATTTGGCATTTTTAATTTTGTTTTTGCATTTTAATTTTGTTTTGATTTAATTTTTGCAGGAAAACAATTGAATAGATGAGGAGAACAAGGTCTCAATCAATGAGAATGATCCAGAAATTGAAGAATAGAATTTTGAGCAAATAAAAATTTGATTGAGCAGATTTATTCTTCAACAAACTCTCTTGTTAAGAATTCTTTTGCAAATATTGTAAATAGCAAATTGCAAAATTTTATAGGGGCTTCTCCCCTCTGAAATTCTGGAATTCTAAAAGAAATTTTGTAATAGGAATTTAGAGTTGTAGGTGAGAGGAGAGTAATCTCAGATCTTGGGATTATTGAGGTTTTTATTTTACATTCTGAGTTATGTATAATGAATAGAGTTTGCACTATTGTAGCTCTAGTTTTGAAAGCAGAAGTTCAAAAATTGTAAAGGACTGTTAGAGACCGGAGCTAGAGAAATGGACTTAACAAATTGGTATTTATAATACTATTATTTTAAATTTTGGTTTCATTTCAATATAACATGAATGTGTCAATTTTTTTTTTCAAGACGAAAAATAATGCTGGTCTATATTAATGTACCAGTGCAAACTTTTTTGAACGATGTGTTAAACTTACATAATCTATTTGTGTAGACCAATATCAGAAGTTCAATTCCTTACTTGTAACAGGACCGACAATGTCCATAAAAGCGGCTATTACCCTGACAAATCTTACCAATAAAACAGAGGACTCATATGACACAATAAAGGGCACAACCCTCCATTAACAGGTTTACAGTTATACTATTCCTGTACATGATCAGTGTTCCTCATCTAAACTAGAAAGGCAACATCTAAACTTTCAGCAGAAAAAGGAGGAAGGTGGCCCAGAAAATTCCCCAATAACAGAAATGTAAAAACAGAAAAAGAGAAAGAAGAAATAGTAAAAATAGAGAGCCCTTAAGTGACAAACCCAGGTCATATAAATTGGAACGATCCTGCTGCCTCTTGACCATCCGACCTGTGGTAGTGATAAAACATGAAACCATAACTTACAATTAGACCTTTCTTAGACAAACAATCTGCCACTGTATTTCTTTCTCTATAAACATGTCGAAAGGTGATGTTGTTAAAAGAGTTCTTCAACAATTCAATCCTCTCCATCCAGTGAACTATCAAGCCTGATTTTATGGACAGTTCCTTATTCATATGATCGATCAAAACTTTTGAGTCTCCTAGGATCTAGATATTATCAATGCAAAGCTGACTGGAAAGCCAAAGGATCCCCCAAAGGGCCAGAACTTCAGCTTTCATGTTCTTCCCCGGTCCGCCATTCCAATATATTTTATAATGGCAGTCATGGGAAATCATCAAATATGCCCCACAGCCACAATTGGAATGTTGAGAGCCCCCATCAAAAAATCCCATTGGGAAAACACTCTCGAAGGGAGAGAGCCTCTTTGACAAATCAGCAGGAGAGGAGTGGTCGGGCTGAGTACGTTGCCATGAACTCAGAATCTGCATGGCAGTCTTAGTGGGATAGCAAGCAAACCCATCAAAAAGGCATCTGTTGTGGGTGCACCATATGTACCAGTGGAAGAAGATAGGGTTGGACCACACAGATTTACTTTTGTTGCTCCACCAGCTTAAACATTCCTCAGTTGACTAGTAGTCCGGGGTGCTTATCTTCAGCCTCCCACAAACTATGAGCAGAGTTTCCATGGTGAAAGGGAAAAAATAAAAAAAATGAGTGTTGTTCTCCTCCTCATTCCTACACAGAAAACACAAACCAGGGCCGTTCCATCCTTTTTTTTGTAGGTTACTCCAAGTTAGATTTTTATTCTTCTGGACTAGCCATAAAAACATTACCATTTTGATTTGTGCTTTGGTTTTCCAGTATCTTCTGAAACTACAATGTGAATACAATGCCCCCTTCTGTTTGATCAAGAAAGAGTACATGTTCCGGGCTCTCAAACCTCTTTTTGTTGAATTTCCATCCCATAGTAACCTATCCCCTGCCCCCACCCTATAGATGCCCGTCATGCGCATACTGACAATATACTGTTTCCATGTGTCTTCCAAACTATAATGTAGTCTGAGCTCTTTGAAGTTCTTCCATCTAGGAACCTCCCCTTCCCAGTCCTTTATGACCTGTTGAAGGTAAAAAAACCCTCTTTGATTTAAGGAGAGAACCATTTCATCCATATGTTGTTGGTCGGAATCCATTCCAATCATCAATCTGTCTCCGATCAAAATTTTGGAGCCATTTCCAAAACGCCATTTCATGTTCTCACTGATGAAATGCCAATGTCTTCCAAAACCATTCCAAATAATGGAGCTATTTCTACAATGCTTCCAACCCAAAATTACCAATTCTTCCACTATTGCACCCTTCAAATATTTTTGATTTATGATAGCATTCCACTTACCCTTGGTGTGTAAACTTTGCCACAAAGATTTGATAATAAGTGCTTGACTGAAAACTTCCATGTTTAGAATACCCCAGGCACCATATTCAATGGGAAGTGTTAAACAGTCCCATTTTGCTAAGTGTATGGTGCTTTTACTTCTCCCTCCTCCCCGTATAAAATTTGCCATTATTTGTCTAATTTCCATCAAGATCTTTTTAGGTAGCATGTACAAATGAGCCTAGTAGACCGTGATTTGTTGGAGAACTACTTTGACTAGTATCAAATGACCACCTTTTGATAACCATTTAGAGGACCATATGTTTGTTTTATTCCTGCATTTTGTAATCAGCCACCTCCAGTCATCAATGGTGTAGTTTAGTGCCTTCATCCTGAAACCCAAATAGGTCAGCCCAGCTTGCAAAGGAGCCCTCTTGTAATTAAACAAATCAGCTAACTCCTAGAACTTCTCTTCATCCCCTTCCCCACAGTAGATGCATGATTTATAGACACTCGTTAACATCCCTGTGGCATCACAAAATAAATTTATGCTTTCAAACATGGTTAGCTAACTATTCCTAATCATCAAACCAAAAATCAAAATATCATCGACAAAAAAGATGCGAGTTGCTCTCAAACTAGGACTGATCTCAATGCCCCTGAAATCCCCTTGCTCCGCAATCCTGTTGATTTTAATACCTAAGGCATCCATTACAAGAATGAATAACAAGGGTGACAGGGCAGACCCCTACCTCAAGCCCCTGCTAGGGTGAAAAAATTTGGATGCTGATCCATTTATGACGACTGCCATTGAAATATTGCTGGTGCAACTCATAATCCAATCTACCGCTTCCTGGACCAAACCAATTTTGAACAGGACCAAGCGTAGAAACACCCAATCCACAATATCGTAGGCTTTTTTAAGGCCAATTTTCATTACAACATCTTACATCTTTTTAGAATGAATGGAATGGAGTGTTTCTTCTGTTGCTGCCACTGCGTCGTGAATGTTCTGGTCTTTCAAAAACCCAAATTTCTCCTAAGTAATGTGAAGAGATAGGATACCCTTTAATCTCGCTGCTATAATTTTTGACACTATCTTGTAGATAGTATTACATAATGAGATAGGTCTAAAATCCTCGAAGGAAACCCCGCCTTTCTTCTTTGGAATAAGGACAAGAAAAGTAGAGTTTATTGCACCACTAAACCTGCCTGAAGCTTTTACTTCCTCCATCAAATCAATCAGGTTCTCTCTCATCTCATCATAGAAGTGAAGGTAAAAGTCTAGGGTCTAGCCATCTGGCCCCGGACCCTTATCCGCAGCCAAAGATTTCAAAACCCCCCTTAGTTCATCATGAGAAACAGTTGAAAGAAAATTGGAGTTGTTCTATCTCTTTGAACATTACCAGGTACTCTCTTATCAGATCTAGATGTACTTCTGATATGGGTTCCTCCTTTTTTTTGAACAAAGATCCAAAAAAATCGACAGCATCTTCTTTCATGTCCTCTGATCTGTTCAGAGAAGCCCCCCCATGTTCAATGTGCCAAATTGAATTTTCAAGCCTTCTGCCCGACGCAAATTTGTGTAAAAACTTAGAGTTTTTGTCACCTTCCTCTAACCATGTCGCCCTGCTTTTCAAACGCCACAGAGCCTCCTCATTTTTAAAAAAAAAATTGTGTTCAGATTCAAGGGCTTTCAAATTGTCCCATAAATCGTCTTTTTGGATTCCCTCCACTACTTCCATTAAAATTTTTGATCGTTCCACCTCAATGAACCGGATCCTCTCCCATTCCTTCCTTTTCTTTACCCTTTCCCATCTTCTAACTACGATTTTCAGATCCTTAAGCATGAATGAAAAATGGTTTGATGTCGAAGTTCCAGCCTTCCTTCTGTGATGAAAAAAGTAGTCCTTGAACATGCTATTAAATTCCGCATCCCCCAGCCATCTCTTGTTAAATTTGAGCGGGTAACCCGTAGGCTTCCCCTCAAACCTCCAGTCCATAACGATCGGGTGATGATCATATATGATGGCATCAACAACTGATACTAAGATGTACCTCATGCACACCGTAAGGGCCGAGCTGATCATGACATGATCAAGCCGCTTCCCAATGAAATCTTTCCCCTACCACCCGTTAAACCAAGTTGGGAAATTTTTCTCTAATGGCCAATCAACCAGGTCAACTGCCCTCAAAATGTTCTTGATGATATCTTCCTAAGAATCAAATCTTCCATTATCACCCCAGATCTCATAGGGATGAAAAGAAAAGTTGTAATCTCTAGCTAGAATGATGTTCTTTACACACAGAAAACCAGAAGCCTCCACCCAATTCCAGAAAGTGATTTTATCATTGTATGGTGTGTAAATTTTAATCAAATTGACCTGATATCTAAAACCTCTGAAGAAGCTTGAAAGGATCATGCCCCCAAAAAATACGTATGGCTTGAAAACCACCCTCCTTGGGTCCCAGATAGCCGCACAGCCACTAGACAATCCATTAGCATTCAATGCAGCCACGTTCCATTTAGGGAACATGGATTGTAAAATCGTGTAAGATCTATCAGCCCCCACCATTGTTTCTTGAAGCAAAATGACAGTAGCTTTAACAGAAAACAAAAATTGTTTTAGGGACAATAGCTTGGAATGCCCCCCCAAACCCCGAAGATTTAGAGAGACCAATAACATGATCAAGGTTCCTTGGCTGGGGTCATCGCTCTAAGGACCCGGTCAATGGCCACAGAAACTAGAACATCACAGAAATTACCCTCCAAGGGGTTGTCATACAAACCTGACACCAACGCTACTTTCAGATTTTTCTTTTTCTTCCCCTTTCCACGTCGAATCGTCACATTTGATCACGAGGAAGGGCTTATGATCATTGGCGGCGAGGAAGGCCCGGAGCAGACGGGTAGAGGGACCAGTCCTGCAGCTGGATTAGACATCAGGTGCTCGATATCACTGCCAATTGAGTTATGAGGTGATGAAAATTGGTCCACGGGAGAAGAAATGGATGGCGTCAGTTCCGAAAGGCCCGCTTCTTCCCCAGTTTCATAACCAGATCCCCTAGGAGCCAGAGGGGTGAGGGGTGATGATATGACAACACCCATATCAACTCCGGGAATAACCATTGGCCTGCGCTTGGTAACGATCACTTTCTCCCCTACAGAAACTTCAACTTCGGGAGGTCTGGAGATAAATGAGGTGCATCCTCCTGCAGCAAGTTTAGGCCATATTAAGAGGCTGAATGAGAGGCGGGAGAATCAAGACTCATATCCATCCACTTTTGTCGATATGGGTAATTTTCCTCAGTAACATGTTGTCATTTATCTCTACTATTATGGGCTGAATTCTGATTTCTGAGTAACTATTTGCCCAGAAATTTGTCTTATAAAATTGATTTATTGAAGAGTGACATGTTGTGAATTTTTTCCGCATATTATTGTTTAATTATTCAAGTTACTGATTAAATGATCAATATCATTTTGTGAACTTCTTCCTAAGTGTTGTTCATTGATTATTTCAGTTAAAAGATCTTTAGATAGGATGTGTTTAGTATTCGTAATGTTAGTTATTTGAATTACTTCGTTAGCTTGATATTTATTATAAGCCATTCATATTTAAATCCAAATTATTTAAAATATATTGCTCTCGGTTGGTAGAGATCTATATCTGCTTAATTGAGACAGGATTAAGATAGTTCCTTTTGCTTGCATCTTAGAATAATCTTGCATATAAATTAAATTTTACATCCCTAAAAAGTCCTCTTCTCAGAAAGACAAAACTTTAATTGTGGCTTGGCTAAGCCCAAAATTAGCATAAATATCACTTTCTTGCCAGATCAGCAAGAGGAATGATTTGATGTCTCTTTCCCATTGGTAGAAAAAAGTCATATTTTAAGCCAATGGATATTGAAAGAAGGTAATTGGACCTAGTTAAACCAGTCAGAACCACCATTCCAAATGGAAAAGGAACTACTTTAAGGCCCGGACTCGGTGGTCATCCCCCATGTTGTTGCAGCGATTTTCGAGGCCTCAACATCTTGGCGCTAGAAGGAGGATCTGAGACTTTTTTTCCTTTGGAGACTTTGTATTCTAACATTTCATTTTTATTACAATGACACCTCTAAAAATTCCAATTTGGAGTTGTATTTCTAGAAGTACATCTTCCAATACTCCACCATAAATAGTAAAACACTTGTCTCAGGTAAGGTTTATCGGTAAGAGGAATACTTCTGCATTTAAACATGCTTTACAATTCATTCAAATATTTTCAAATTTTGATTATCAAGAAATTGATGAATGTATTTTATGCAAGATTTTTACTCTTACATTCTTGACAAAAGCCAAAAGTTGGTGTCAATCACTTCCAGTTGCCTCAATCCACACTTGGGAACAACTTATAACAACCTTCCTTTGTACATTTGATGGATATATATACGAACAGGTATGTGACAATTTTGAAGATCTATGAAGGTTTGAAGGTGAGTCTTTAATTGATTTTAATACGGGGTTTCATTTAAATTGTTTAAAATTTAAAATTAAAGATAAACCTTCGAAAAAATATTTATTAGATTGGTTTGAACATATTTTCTCTCTTCCTTCCATTCATAATCCATGTGAAATTATTTCAAGCTTTGATCAATATCCTTCTAATTTCATTGACATAAGTAAGAATTCGAATATGGAGGTACAACCAAATGATGATGAAGTGGCCTTTATTTTGTATAATCAATTCCTTTAATTATTGCACACTTCCTATAGTATTGATAAATATCAAGGTTCACCTTCACATGTCAATGAATCCCAATCACAAAGCTTGGAAAATTTCACTAATCAACCGCAAGAAGATATTAGAAACACTCTTGAAGAAGATACCGCTTTGAAATCTGAAAATCGGTTTGAGTTAAAATCATAAAATCAGAGCATAATCCGATAAGTACAAGCAAAAATTAAAGTTTCCAATAATACACAATCTGATGTACAAATTTATGAATTCTTTTATGATAAAAAAATGCCAAATTTAGGACAACAAAGAAAAATTATTTAAGAAAACATAAGTAGCCAAGTAAATGATCTTAAATCTGAAATTTGCAATGAAGAAAATGCATAAGAGTTTTCAAATAGAGACATTTTCAAATACATTGTTTTAGATTCGTATTTTTCCCATAATCCTGATAATTTTTCTAATATCAATGTATCCTCTCTTCACGTTAACGATATTTCAGAAAATAGAGAGGCTGATCTAGATGAATTACGGATTAGTTTTTATACATTAGGTGAGATCGACAAGAATTCTAATGAATGTCATAAGGTCATATATGAGAGCTAATTTGACATTGAGGATATTGATTTGTCTTCTTTACAATTGAGTCCTCATGATCAAATTCTAGTTACATGTGAAAATGAAGAACAATTTGATTCAAAAATTCTTTCAAAGAGTTCTCATTTTCAAACAATTAATCATACTCATGATTTCAGAAATCAAGAAACCATTCCAATCTATGATTTTTATGATGATCAAGCTCACGTTCCTATTTATAGTCATAACAATTTACCGAATTCACAAGTGGGTATAAAAAATAATTCTAATTGCATTATTCTGCCCAATTCTTATGAAGAGGAAATTGCTTTAAGTTAGTCCCAATTGTGTTGTAACAATAATTGTAACACTAGTGTAAAATATGATTCAATTTTTTTTATTATTCCATCATTTATTATTAAATTCAGATTTATTTTCTGTTTTTAGTCTTAGATTTTTAGATACTTTGTGGTGGCATAGTGAGAAACTCAATTTTCAATATTCAATTGATGCATTACTTCAATGGAAATATGAAAATTCAGATTATAATTTGTAACATCAAGATCTATTAGACTTCCAATTTTAATTTATGTTCATTCCCTATCAATTACTTCTTCTTAAGAGCAGTGCCAACAAGAGAGTGTGTTTTAACAATATGACCAGAAATCAATTTCAATTAATAATCCTTTGTTTGATCTATCACACTTCTATCTATTTTTCATTGATCTATTTGAAAGATATTTGGAAAGTTTTACTTCATGGAATATTGTTAATAATTTAATGCTCGAATATAAAACTAAGAAAATCACATAGGCCATTGTTTCTGAAAGATTATTTCTACAACCTGGCCTATCATTTTAACTTTTGAATCCCTCCCATTCAATAATGGAAATCCATCCATATTTCTATGATCCAATTGAAATTTAGTTGGAAAGGGCATTTCAAGAGAAGATAATGGTGAATAAGCTACTAACAATAAAGATACATTCTTCTTTTAGATTTAGTTTTCTTAGTTTAATTATATTTTCATTTTTACTAATGTCTGACATATACATACATGCAGGAATTAAAATGATAAAGCGGTTAAATTGGAAATATGACTATACATAGTCATGTTTTCTTCATTGAGTTTGAAATATGAATAGATTAAGTTTCTTCTTTGTTTTCATTCATTTCATTATTTCATATTTTCAATAAAGCAAGCAATGAATCCAATTTATTTTTTGCATCCCATTTCAATTATAGAAAATAAGCTTAGAAGAAAACTTTGAATAATCAGATCATACATATTTGTGAACCCCGTAATTGTCTTGTTATGTAAAAAATTCATGAATTTTCTACAGCTTGACAATTTTTTATTCACAAGTAATTCTGAAGATCTCATTTTTATCACTCTTGTCTTCTGATGTAATTTTGGAAATGATGCAATTTGAAAAAATTCATTACTTATCATTTTAGATTAAAATAAGTAGTTGATGTTGAACATATGCAAATTTTGAGGAACTTGAAGCTTCATGAGGCAGAAGTTACAGTTCATTTTCTTCCAGGTATGTGTTTACATGTTCACCATAATCTATTGTTTGTTTTAAATTTTCAAAGGTTGTTTCTTATTTATATTTTGTTTTGTTTGCATGTTTTCATTAATTTGATTATGTAGATTTGAGATAAGCAAGGAGCCATATCTTTTTCAAATCCACAACATGTTCAGGAAGTATTTATTACTTCGTCTAAAATTTGAGGGTTATTTAATTTTTCTTCTATTCATTGAAATCCTGATAAGTCTTAATAAATTCTTGGAGGAATCATATCAGATCATTATATTTCATAAATTTCTTCATAGGAAAATTATAATAAAATTAATTTCGATTAGATATTCCGATAGTTCATTAAATTATTCAAGGGTTATTTATTTAAAAGAAAATTTAAAATAATTTCCCTCTTTTTGAATTTAATAGTTTAAAGAAATCGTCGGCCACACATATATATCGCAATTCGCAAATCAGAGGTTCTGAAATGAGCATACTCCAAATATATTTGATCCCCTGATATGCCCATTCCCTCTAATCTCGGATGAGCCTTTACGTCTCATATCCCATCATCCATATCACAATATTTGAACGGAGGAAGTTCTTATTATTTCTCGATAATAAACCTCCGATGCAAGTCTTACGATATTTTTTCTCGCTCATTCTACAATAAAATGACTTTAAAAAAAAATTGCGACATCCACACAACTCCAGAATCAATACAATATTTAAATTCAAATCTATAAGATATCAAATCCGTTCATCAATCACAAGTTTGGTGGGGGAATATATTTAAAATCTCCGATGTCCCGAATCCGATAAAATATTAAATTCGTATAGTAAAACAATCGGGTTTGTGCTTCATCGCACAATGACGTAATAATATCGTTACATACCGTGCTCAAATCTTTTGATCATCGATCTCTATAACATCCAAAGTAGGTCCCCCCAATGAGCCAAGTCATTTATTTCATTTCCACTATCGGTAAAATACTATCGGTGTTTCATTTCATTTACATTTCTGATATGAATATTCTCTGATATAACAATCACTCCATCGGAGTTTCTCATCGCACATGCTCATATCGGGACATTTCCATCGTAATAATTATATCACATCGCTAAAATCAAATTTAGCTTTATCTTAAAGATATTTTGATGCGATAAACTTCGATATTCGACTTTCCACCATTTTCATTTAATTATTATAATAAATTCAATTGCATATTAGCAAATATGGAAGTCACAACTTTTAAATTATGTATGGCAAAGAATCTTGCGATGCGAAAAATTCAACATGGTAATATACCGATGATTAATTCATATTTTTAGTTTTATTTTATTATGAATTTATCTCCATACATATCATACAGAGATTCAAATTCTCTTTATATAGTGTTACATTATTCAGGGTTTTGAATCAACTTTAATATTTGGGGCTGATATAAATTCAGAATGGAAGAAGTAAAAGAACATTCATCATTTCAATTCATAAAGAAGCACATCTTCACCCTTATTTCTGATGGATTAGATTTATTTCTGATTCCTTGAACATGAAACATTGCTTTCTTTTAGTTTACTGATTGTTTTACTTTAGATTCAATAAATAATGATTTTGGGTTAATAAGATTTTAATCAATTTAACTTCTTCATGTTTCTAATTCTAATTAAAGAAAGAAGTTAACTTGTATTGGAGAAAATCATCTTTCTCAAGTCTTCATGAACCTTTCGCGGCTATACCAGATCAATTTTCAAAATTTCTTTTTTCTCTTTGAAATTCTTGAGAGAAGCAGTAATGATCCTCATCGAATCAACTAGATTGTGGAGTTTCTGAACCACTAGTCTGTTTCTTTAAGCATTGTTTTTATTAGAAAATAGTTAAGATGCTTTTATGTAGGTTTTTCTTCGGAAGAAGGAAAATTTACAATAGAAAAAATCTTCTCATTCAGCTTATTATCTATCATCACTGCTATTCACCCTCTACATTTTGAGAGCCTCATTTCTTATAACTCTACAAGATAAAAAATTTAAATCTTAACATAGGAATGAACGTACATATGCATATTTTCTTTTATTTCCTTTGTTTGAAAATTTATATAAGAAGTCATGTTAGAGTTTATATTTTAAATTTTGTTTTTCTTTTAGTTTTTACTTTATTCATTTTTATTTTTTTTCATTCGCTTATTTCTTTTCTTACTTTAGTTCAGGAATTATTTTCCTTTTTCTTTCAGTTTTGATTTTATTTTGGTGACTTTTGCATGACTTATGTGAAATATCTTTTTATTACCTTACATTTATTGACATACATGACAAATCTTTTACTCTATCCATTTAATTGAATTTCATTTATCATTAAAGGCATATCTTTATGGAACCATAAACTCATCTTGCTTTAAATATTTTCCATGGAAGAACACACATCCTTTCTAAGTGATTGAGTTTAATTTTTCAAGGAAAGAAATGATTTGAGTTCAATACAAAGAATCCCACTCATATTGCTTAATCTATTTATGTGGGACCCGTGGAAATGTTTTACTATTATACGATTTCGTGATTTCCATTATTTTTAACTTTTGGGTAAATTTAAGTTCATTATCTTTAATCAGAGATAACTGGTTCTTCTCTCGCATGTTGCCATTGTTGTGGTAAAACACAACACCCCATTTTTTACATATGTACTTCAAATAATGGGGACCCTTTCTAAAAATATTTTGGCTAAACACATTTGAGGATTTTCACTAAGTTAATTATCTTGAATTTTTTTTCATTTTTTCGTTTTTTTTGGATTTCTATTTTAATTCTTTAATTGAATCCATTTTTCACAAGCTTTCCAACGATACTTGTTTCAATCCATTTGGTTAATTCGTTTGTAAATGCACCTCCTTTGAAGTTTGATCATTTTCTCACTTGGGTTAAAAAATGTAAATAAATGTATAATATTTTTATTTTGCAATTAAAATAGCCTTTTGTTGTAGCCTCTACAACACCCTCCAAAAATTCACCTTTTGAAATTTTTTGAGCCCTCGAGAATCAAAAGGACTAAGTCAAAGTCTATAGTCTAAATATTTTTCGGGAAAAGTAAGATTCGTTGAGTTTCAAAATAGGCTTTTTCCCAAATTTTTGACCTAGCAACCCTACGACCTCTCAGGTCTCTAGGTTGCTAAGTTGCGAATCTCTTTCAAATTTCAAAATCGTGACCCCGCGACCCTCCAGGTCGCAAGGTCGCAAGGTCGCGAGGTCACGCGTCTCTTAAACATGGGACATTTACGACCTAGTGACCTCATTAATTGCTCGCACGCGCGACCCCTTCATAAATAGGAGGGTTGCTAGGTCGCATTTTGTTCACGCAACGGAGAGTAAAAAACGCTTATGACAGGCCAACTGGAGCATGGTTTTCTCAGGTAAGTTGTTGTTTCCTCCTGATGTTTCCATTTTATGCTTTTGTTGCCATGTTCCCCTTACCCTAGCCCCTTTAAAACCACCCACCATTCCTCTTTTCTAATCCTCTAGAGCCTGAGATGTTCCCAATCATCTATAACCTACTCTTTCTTACCCAGTTTTGTAATCAGAGTCACCCAGCTTCCCCTATGTTTGTATTTTTTTCCTTTTACCCCTTCACCCCCATGTTTTGGGTTGCTCACTCAGTCCTTGAAATGTTTCAAATTAAAAGGAAATTTATTATATATGTGGCAAATGATCACGTCGCCTTTTAAAACCCCTGACCAACCCTAATACGACCTCTGACCCTAGTCGCTGAGTCGCCAGGTCGCAGCTGCACTCAAAACCGATGTCTGCGACCCTTGCAACCCAATGACCTAGTCGCCAAGTCGCAGGATCACACTCTGGTGAAATGTCAAGCCTTTGTGACCCAGTGACCTCACGACCCCGTCACAGGGTCACTGCATTTTTGAAAGTTTAAACCTCGTGACCCAGTGACCCAGCAATGCAGTCGCAAGTTGCTAGTTCGCCGCTTCCTGGGTCTCAGCTGGGAAAATTTAATAAGTTGTACCTAGGATTTTATTATTATAGCATCTGTCTTATCCTGGGATTCTTTTATGAACATGCCAGGTGAGTTCGAAGCAGAATTAGAGTGCGTCTCCATCTCTTCAGACTCAAGCGACATGGGACCTTCGACAGTTCGCAAGAAAAACAAGAACCCAGAGATAAAAGACACAGAAATGGAAATACCAATGTCTCCTCCCCCGATCTATAGGGATACCACATGTACATTTTCCAAAGGAGACAGCATGAGTTGGTATCAAGTATACCAGGAGTTCGCATGACCAGAATTCCCAAAGGACCTCCCCAACTGAAAAAATATATGTACAAGTTAAAAGGTCGAAGCTTCACTATGCAAGTGCTAACCCTGCTATTTTCCCATGCACAGAGGTCATTGAATGGATCATATAGAATACGGACCCCAAGAAGTGGGTAATTTGAGACTATGAGGGTAACGCTTTTACAACTCTAAAGGGCTTGGATGCTCTGTTTTATTACACGCTGCCAGAACGAGAAAAAATTTTCACAAAAGAATGGGCCACCACCCATGCAGTCACCATAGTAGATACCCTGAGGGGGTGGTGGGAGGAACCCGAGAATTTCAAGGTTAAGAAGGATCAGGAGTATCCAGTGGCGGGCCTCAGAAAGGTATATAAGCTAGTGGCAGCTATGCTTTGTAAGATATACAGTCGTCCCAATGCCACCAATTTCAATGGCACTTGGGTATCCCTGATGAACTATGTCACTGTGTATGGCACTCGTTTCAATTGGGCCAGCATGCTAGTGGCATCTCTCAAGACAAACATATCTGTGGCACTGGCACTAGAGGAAGGATATTCGTCTGAATTTTACATGGCTTCCTACCTATTGGATGTCGTTTGTTCCTAGTGCCACTTTGAGGGATGGCCGCACAACTGGGACCCAGAGCAGGCATGCCCAGTTCACATAGAAGTGCCAGTATTCTGGGACTCCAAGTACAGGCAGGATATATAGTCAATCTCGCAACATTTCATCCCTGCGCTCTACAGGAAATTGTTTGGTCAGGATACCCCATGCATGTCCTGGAGAGCCATGGAGACATTAGTCAAGGTGGCCCATTGGTTTCCACTCACAGATTATACTTTTATTCAAGTCTTTGGTTCATTGAAGACTTACCATGCTCTACCCTGATTCGTTACAGACAAGATGCTTCTTCAATAAGTATGTTATCAGATGACTTCCGTTTTCTCTAAGGTCCTAACTAAAGGTAAGAAAAAGCCATGGCCTACACTTCCGTTCACCATTGGTGCCTACACAGTTAAGGATTTCAGGGAGGTAGAGGTGGAAGTGGAACAAATGAAAGGTTTCTACCTAGGGCCTTTGTATCATCGGACATACGATCCTGAGAGGATAGTCCCTGACCATTGCAAACGGGCCAAGTTCAAATGGAGCTACCAGCATACTGAATGCCCATAAGAAGATGAGAAAAGGAACTAGTATAACGCAGATAGGGAACTTGCCCTGGGAGCATGATTTGATTAGGAAGACCCCGATAATCATACTTTGGAAGAAAGAGCCTGCGAGATGGGAGGCGCCTCTTCTTCCTAGTCCAAAAAGACTTGAACCAGCACGGGTCACAACACTACCACCCAATAGAAGGAACAAGAAGAAAAAGCTCAGCTAGAAGCTGAAAAGAAGGCAAAAGAAGATGAAGATAAGCATAGAAAAAACCTGAAAGTATAACAAAGAAAGAAACAGGTAAAGGCTACCCAAAAAATAAAGGAAGAATAGGAAGCAAAGGCGGAGGCGGAACGGTAGCTCAAGAAAGAATTAGATCAGGTGTAGGCTGAACGCAAGAGAAAGGAGGAAAATGAAGCAGAAGCAGAAGCAGAGCATAGACATAAAGCAGAACAGGACAAGGAAAAGGTGAAGTGGCTTCAGAAAGAGGAGGAAGAACAAAAGAGAAAAGAAGAGGAGGATCAAAGATCAAAGGACATCGAGACATCTCCTCTAGTCATAGGATTACAAACTGAGTTGCAGCCCATCGAAGTACTTGTAATTAATATGAATTTTTCACTCTCCGAGCCCGGCTCCTCTGAAGGACAGGAAAAGGAGGTGTTTAACCTTACAAGGCTCACTTATGATTAGTTCACCTTCAAAATCAGACAGGAAAAAAGGAGATGTCTAGCACGGAACCCTTCCTCCCCACTTACAACCACGACAGAGAAATATATATTCCTAGACACTAGGACCAACCCAGTAATCATAGCATCAGCCAGCACTACTTTTTTCATAGCCATAGAAGAAAATGTGAGCCGAATGAGTAGAGAAATCCTTTCCCTACAAAATAGGCTACAAGAATCTGAACAAAGGGAAGCAAGGGCAGAGCAAGAAAAGAGAGCATTGAGGGAAGAAATCCAACAACTCCAAGACAAAAATAATCCTATTAAAAAATTATCGCTCATCATCCAAAGAGAGTTGGCGACACTATAGGTCACCATGAGGCAGGTTTACGGGGAGATGTTCACTATAAAACAAACAGTTTCCCCCCTACTAAGAGCCCAAGTAGAGAAAAAACAGAGGAGTGAGCAACTGAAAGAGGCCTCCGCCGCTTTGGAAAGAATGATAGAATGGACAGGCCGATACCCACAGGCTCTGGAAAAATTTCCCAAGAAATACTGGATTCACACCCAGGATGCCAAGGTCCAAATCCGTATCAAGATGCAATCCAAGGAAAATTTATCTAAAGATCTAGAAAAGGTAATGACCTCATATGAGCATTTTCTTAGTGGCATCGACTCAATGCATGAAATACATCACATTCCATCTCTGGGTGCACTGAGTGAGGAGAAGACATGGGGACAGGTAGATCAGGAGATTCAAGCGTTTCTCCAACCAATCAGACAAGCCGCTACTACTCTTGATCTTGCTACATCGCAAGAGAACTTGGTTAAGTTCGTCATTACACCAGTTTGGATCTACACTAAACTGGCTTCTTTAGCCAACCAGGTCACATTCAAGAGAGAGACTCTAATTATGAATGCCTTAGAGTGCCTGCACTGGTTAAGGGAGGAAGTTCCCCTAATCTCCCTAGTCGCTGCAGATTATTGCGCATGGCAGAGTTTCCTCAAGGAGAAACAAGTTGATGCCCCTGACCTTGCAATCACGCTTACACTCCCATCATCAGATTGCAGGAGGTTGTAGGTCATGCTATTTGACTGGGTCGCAGGTCACACTATTCAACTGGGCCGTAGGTTGCATCTTCCACTTAGGTCGCAAGGCAGCCCAACGGTTAGGAAGGTGAAAAGTTGGGAAGCCCAAAGGGCAATTTTTGGCCTATAAAAGCTTCCTTCAGAAAAATTGTAAAGGACCTTTTGTTTGGGACTTGAAGAGATATAGAGAATTGTATAGAAGGACTACACATTTTTTAGTATGAATATAAGCATGCGTTAACTCCATTTTTGGATCTGATGTTGGTCAATGTGTGAACACTATGAGTATTCTGTTTTCAGTTTCTAACATCTTTTGATTAATGAAACTGTGTCTCCAATTACATCATTTATGCATTATAGTTTTCTAAATATGTGTTAAGGGTGCTAATTTTATTTCGCTTTCTCAATGAATGTTAATAAATTTGTTTACTGACATTTATATTTTCACCAAAAACATTTAAGGAAGTGAAGGGTATTCTGCCATAAAGAATTGTTTCTTCTCTGGTTAGAATAGCATACAAGCATGACCCTAATGATATGCTGTTGACAACATTTCCTTTGGCCCCATGATTTATAATTTAGCTTGCTACGCATAGTGTTGTATGTTCATTTAATTCATCAATCATGTGTATTGTATCATCCGAATAACCATGTGTCCGTAGGTTTATAGAGTCCTACTGAGACCCAAGGAAAGGATAATTAAGCGGTAGTCAGACCCACACCCCCGACGGGATCCCTATTCCAAATGGCTTAGAGTCTAGTTGGGAATTTTTACCGGAGAGATCCCCTGCTGTTGGCCAGATAGATTTTCCTGTCAACAGAATTGGCGCTAGAAGGAGGGCCTGATGGCAGCCTCCCAGCACACGAGTAATATTCCATTACAAACTGCCCAAGGGAAGGTCATACACAATGACACCGGTCCTCCCCCTTTGGAAGATGCCTAAGGGGAGGAAGCTCCTTATTATGAGGTTACCAGGGATCAGTTAAGAGTTTGTGCCCGATTTCCCGTAACCTCATCAGAGATTTGTAAGTCACCCCAGTCATGAGTTTTCTGACCCATACTGAGATCCCTGCAACTAACCTCACTCGAAACGGTGCCCTTGTAAATACCCTGCCCCAGTTGATAAATCTAATGGTTGAAGACCTCGCAACAGTGGTTGAGAATAAGGAACCTATCACTAGAGCAGAAGAATAAATTTTGTACATGAATGAACCCCATGCCGGCCCTCAGCCTAACCAAGCCTAGAATGACAATACCCAAGTGCACATTCCACCGGGGGGGGGGCGAGGGAAATAGAGGCCAGGGGAATAGAGGTCGGGGAAACAGAGGTTGTGGCCAAGGTCACCATGCTTCCCATCACCATCATAACAAAAATAGAGGCCCCATCTACAATTGGAGAAACATTAGAAATATGGCAAACTGCGGGGGGCGTCAAGACGAGCACTCCCACCATGAAGGAGAAGCATCTGTGTCAGGAGCAGGAAGTGGATCTGAGTCAGAAATAGAGCATGAGCATGCCAGGCGGGTGTAACTGCTCACTTGGATGGCCCAATATCCATTAGATCTCCAAGGCCCTCTTATTGACATGCCTAGACACCCCGAAAAACACCTTCCCAGGTTTTACCCTGAGAAAGGCACGCTGGCCGAAGACCACATAAGAAAATTCTACACTTCACTATAAATGATGAGGGTCCAAGCAGATGATGTTTCCTACCATATTTTTCCCCACACCCTTGAGAACAAGGCAGCCACCTGGTATTGGTCTCTCCCAAGTGCTTCCATAACTTCATGGGATCAATTCCGTCGTACTTTCCTTCAGAAGTTTTCAGAGGAAAAGACCCCCTCCATGCTCCTCACGGAGTTGAGTACGCTCAAATTCCAAAAGAAAGAGAAGGTCAAAGATTTTAATCAATGTTTTTCTACCATATTGGATAAATTCCCCCCAAACTTGGCTTTGGATGACTCAATCACTATAGATTAGTACGCAAAAGCCCTTCCCAGAGACATCGCTATATTTGTAAAGCGCGAGGCTAGGGCTACCTTTGCGGAAAATTACACCACTGCCCTTGCCATAGAAAAGGACATGCTTTCCATAGGGGTCATCAACCATGAAGGTCGGGATGATCATAAACCTACCCCAAAAAGGAACCAGTCTTCCACATCCAAAACTGGGGATAAGGACAAAGATACTTTTGACTTTGAAGGAATATCAAAGACCCTTAAGTTATTAACCAATGAAGTCTCTGATTAAAAGAGAAAATGCATTGAACACGCCACTCGAACCAAGACACAAAAGAATTTTTTCAAAAAAAATACCCCCACAATCAGCCAACCTCCATCAAACACAAACGTGGTTCTTGACGTGGAAGAAATCGAGAAAGAAAATTTTTGTTCATTCCACCAAGCCGCCCACTCTGAGAAGACATGCCCCCAATGGATCGGTAGCATGACCGCAGTAGTAAATCAGCTCCTAGATGATCAAACACCAGGGGACGCAGGCGAAGACAATGTCTCCGACAATGAAGAAGACCTACCCCCAGATGAAGAACCAAGATCTATTGTCCTTGCGTTTGATGTGATCTGCAGGGAAGGCATCCATACCATCACTGACATTAACGTGGCTAATGACCGTAAAGCTAAACCTATACGAAATTATGGCCTAAGGAGCAAAGGACCGGTTCCTGAACATTCCTTCGAAGAAAAGAGAAGGGCCTTCTTAAGGAAAATCTTACCCCCAGGAAATGAGCATTGAGCTGCTATTCCTAAGAAGTCCACTCCTAGCAACACTCAAACAAGCCAAAAGAACAAACTACCATTAGGGTCACCCAAAACCCCTGCTGAGACTATTCCACACTCTGATTCCGGTTACAACATTGTTGAGGACATGAAGAAAACCAGAGCCAACATCTCTCTTTATGAGCTCGCCCACATCACCAACCAACGGGAGCTTATTCTCAAGGCTTTCACCAACGCCTCGACGACCAAAACCGTGAGCAACACATCTGCACAAGCTATTTAAAGCCTCCAATCTATTGTGAACGCTATAAATGAAAAATTTAGGGGATCTACTCCCCCCTTTCTCCTGTCTTTTTAAATATTTAACTTTAACATTCATAACTTCCTGGTTGACTCCGGCACATCCACAAATGTCATGCCCCTATCTGTCTATAGAAAGTTAAAAATTCACCTAGAGAAAACTAATACTAGGATTATTCATCTTGACAGATCGCAAGTGCCCCATGTAGGTGAACTAAATAATGTCATCATCTGCCTATTTTCCGACTCTAGAGTCCACCAGTGCATAGACATAGTAGTCGTAGACATCCCGGAAGCCTACAGTCTTTTGTTGAGCAGGGACTGGTCTAGTAAGCTATAAGGATACTTCGCTACCGATTGGTCTCACCTCTGGCTTCCCTACAAGGGTCGAAACAACCAAATCAGGGTTGAGAGTGAACCTTATATGAAGCACACTGTGACCGATTTGGACGCTACCAATGAACCTGTCAGCTTTTCCCAAGAAGAGCTCAGCATGTGTTTCTTAGAAGCCATCTTCAGATTTTACCACCCCCCTCAGTCCTCGGTAAACCTAGACGTCCAATCAGAGCTAATGCTCATCACTGAAGACCAAGTTGTACCCATGATAAACCTAACTGAAATCTCCCCCCACCCCACGGTTCCAGAAAAACTAGAAGACGATGTATGGACCTTGTATTATGATGGCTCCAAGACGCATGATGGAGCAGGTGCGGGCTGCATCCTGTTAGACCCCAAAAAAAACAAGTTTTTGATATCATGCCGGCTAGAATTTCAGTGCACCAATAATACCGCCGAATACGAGGCCTTAGTTCTCGGACTCAAAAGGCGTTGGACCTAAAGGTGAAATGTTGAAAGGTTATCGGAGATTCTGAAATCATCACTCGCCAGGTACGCAATACCATCCATGGCTTATCTCTGCACTTGAAAGCTTACCAACAAGAGGTATGGCGTCTAATTTTCAATTTTGATGCATTTGGTATTAAATCTATGCTTAGGATGCATAATGCAGCAGCTGATACTCTGGCTAACGCTGTTGCTAGGTTCACCCCTCTAAAGGATGGTTTTTCTATTGAGATGGTGTATAAACCCTCTGTGCCAGATAACATCGCTAATTTAGGTGTCTTTGATGATGACCAACAAGTACTTGAATTCATGCTTAACACCGAGGTGTTCAAAGATGCAGTGATAGAAGAAGTAGACCATGATCAAGACTTGCAAGAAGAATGAGGAAAATGCAAGGAAAACCCCATGCCCAAGGGAATAGTGTCGCTTGAAAAATTGTTTGATCTGCATAACCGTTTCTACAAACCCCCCAACATTAAATTTCAGAGCTCAACTTTGGCATACCAATAGGTAAACTTGGGAACGGATAAAGACCCGAAGTTCATCAACCTCGAGAAGGATTGTTCTGATCAGGAGAGGAAAGCATTCACCAAACTGTTCCAGAAATACTGAGATGTGTTTGCCTGGACGTATGATGAAATACATACTTATGACACTCGGATTATTCAAAATGTGATTCCTATGAAGGAAGGAATGAAGCCGTTCTATCAAAAGCTAAGAAAAGTACACCCTACGCTGGAACCAATGATTCAGAAAGAACTTAAGAATATTTTGGATGCACGCATAATATTTAAAGTCTGACATTCCACTTGGGTATTGAATCTAGTTCTGGTACGAAAAAAATTCGGTGAGATCTATTTGTGCGTGGATTTCTGAAATCTAAATAGAGCCTTAGAAAAATATAACTACCCAGTTCCCCCTATGGAACAGATACTGCAAGTCCTATCTAGGTTGGAGATGTTCTCGTTGTTGGATGGGTTTTTCGGGTTTAACCAAGTACTGGTAGCTGATCACGACATATTAAAAATGACATTCCGGACCAAATGGGGAACTTTTGGTTTTAGGCACATGCCCTTCGGATTGATAAATGCTGGGGAAAAATTTCAACAGGCTATGGAAATAACTTTCCGAGGTCTCATAGGACAAACCGTGGTAGTATACTTGGATGACGTCATCGTGTTCTTGAAGCAGAGAAGTGATCACTTACATCACTTGAGGCATATTTTCGAAAGATGCAGAAAGTATGGGATCTCACTCAACCCAAAGAAAAGTGTCTTCACTGTGTCCGAGGGGAACTTGTTGGGTCATATCATAACCAGGAATAGTATAGTTGTCTATCCCGAGCAAGCGAAGGTCATCGACTCAATTCCACCGCCCAGCAGCAAAAGGGCCATGTAGTCCTTTCTTGGGAAAATCGACTTTGTATGGAAATTCATATCAGATTTTGCTCAAATAGTCAGGCCTTTGCAAGGGATGATAAAAAAGAATGCAATTTTCAAATGGAATCCACCCGAGAAGGAAGCCTTCGATAAGATCAAGCAGGCTACTGCAGAGAAACCATCTCTCCAAAGCCCAAAATTCGGCAAAGGTTTCATCTTATATACCTTTGCCTTAGATTCATCACTCGCGGTTGTCCTCACACAGAAAGATGCTAACAATGATGAAAGACCCATATCATTCATGAGCACCGATTTGCAAGGTGCTGAACTAAATTACCCCGAGATTGACAAGCAGGCTTATGCAATATACAAAGCGATCAAGCATTTCTAGCCATACATCTTTAAGAACCATGTCACAGTGTTCGTCCCCCACCCAGATTTTCGCTCACTTTTTGTGCAGCAAGATTTGGGCGAAAGACGAGAAAACTGGATGACATGTCTCCAAGAATATGACCTGGAGTTCAAACCTGCTCATACTATCAAAGGTCAAGGACTCTGCCAAATGGTTGCGGAGGCTGTAAATCCACGTGGATCTGAAGAAGAATGATGGGAGCAAGAAGTCGACATGTATCAGATTGACAACATGCCTCAAGATGGAAACCTTTGTTGGTACTCTGACATGTTGAGATATTTGGCCCACGGTGTTATGGACCCTGTTTTAACCGCTCGGCAAAAATGGGCTATAAGGCTAAAAGCTGCATCCTACCAGTTGGTACAAGGAAAATTTTTTAAGAAACATTACAATGGAGTCCTACTCCGCTGCCTGGAACATGATGAAGCACAAAGCGTCTTGACTGAACTACAAAATGGACCAGCCGGGGGGCATTATGCAGGTGATACCACAACCCACAAATTCATGTGCGTGGGATACTATTCACCAACCCTCTTCAAAGACGCTCACACATATGTCTGGAAGTGTGTGCAATGTCAAAAATTCGCCAACCGGGAAGCACGACCTACCGCTCCATTACAGTCGGTGGCAGTAGAGGAACATTTTCAACAATGGGGGCTAGACGTAAATGGAGAAATCTTACCGCACTCCTCCAAGCAACACCGATACATCCTCACTGCTATCGACTATTTTACTAGGTGGGTTTAAGCAATACCACTATTCCAAATCAACAATCAAGATGTAATAGAGTTTTTCACTCGGCGCATCATGACCAGGTTTGGCGTTCCAACCTCCCTAGTTTTTGACAATGCAACTTATTTTTCGTCTTTTAAGTTGTATGATTTTGCTTTGGAAAATGGTATTGTACTTAAAAACTCCGCAAACTATTACCCCCAAGGGAATGGGTTAGCCGAGTCAACTAATAAGAACCTTGTCCAAATCATTAAGAAGACCCTGTTTTCCCACCAACAAAATTGGCATAACGCCCTCCATAATGCCCTTTGGGCTGATCGGGTCACCCCCAAATCTTCTCTCGGCACCTCCTCATTTTTTCTTGTATATGGGAAAGAGGCCATCCTTCCTCCCCACCTATCTCTCCCTGCCCTCCAGTTGTCCCAAGAGGCCCATGGCACCCCATGCCCTACCTTGCAAGCCCGGATCGACACATTAGTGAAACTAGAGGAGGAAAGGCAAAAAACCCGGGAAAAATTCGCCATCCACCAAAGTCGGATTAAGAGATGGTTTGACAAAAGGTCTTTCGGGAATAAAATTTTTGAAGTAGGATACCTTGTTCTTAAATGGGATAAAGCTCATGAGGAAAAAGGGAAACATTCCAAATTCCAAGCCCTTTGGACAGGTCCGTTCCAGATTAAAGAGAAGCTAGGTTCCCACACTTTCAGATTGCAAACTCTAAAGAGAAGAATTGAGGTCCTCCTGGTAAATAGGCTTGACCTCAAGCACTACTTCACTTAATGGCCCCAGGAGGGACGTCACCACCCTGTACCATATTTTGTTGTTTTATGTTTATTTTCAGTTTTTCATTTCCCGTAATAAAAGCACTTTGAATCAGTGCCTTATTATAAATGTCCTTCTAAGAACTTCCAAAGGCGGAAGGCATTGTAGAAGTCACACAATTGGCATGTTGTGCCAGGATCTGTGATGATGAAAATTCTCTCCTGAAAATCACAAAAGGTGGTAGGAGATTTTCTGTGATTGAAACCCAAAGGTGAAACATGACCTAGTCTGGGCTACTAAGCACAGATAGCTCACCTAGCAAGCTTGAAAGGGTGTCTATGAAAAGAAATTTGGTTAAAGCAGCAACTAGACTGAAAGGGAACAGGGCTAACTTCGGGTGACACAAGGACATTTGGGAAAATCTGAAGTCCTCATATATACCAGGAGCAACCTATCTTGCAAGTAAAATAAGTTGGGATCCCTCATCTGCCCAGGAAAAATTTCCCCTCTCAAATAAGTGCCATGATCACATCTAAATAAGTGCCTTGAGCACATTTAAAATAAGTGCAGTAGCACACAAATAAAGGGTAAAGGATTGAGAAAGGCTTCCTACGCAGAGAGGCGATGCGAGGACTCCGTCGGGGTACTGACCAAGCTCGCTGGCAGTGGAGCAACGTTCGTGACTCCTAGGTAGTGACTCCGTCGAGACCGCAAGGTTCGCACGCAGCGGAGCAACACAATGAGTACGAAATAACTATATCGGATCCTGAAAATCCCTAAAGTGGTCCAACCCTTTCAGTCCGGAACCCAAAAGTAAAAGCTCGGTCAACTAGCACCCAAAATAGGCAAGCAGGCAAAGCAACCTCGCAAGGTACAAAATGCAAAATCAAGGAAACCTAAGGGTGAAAGGAACAGCCTGCTAAGCCCCCCCGCCCCCCCCCCCCCCCCCTTCCCCCACAAAGATGAATCATTAGTGGAGATTCTGGACCCTACCAGTGAATTGCCATTTATTGTAGCCTCTACAACACCCTCCAAAAATTCACCTTCTGAAATTTTTTGAGCCCCCGAGCATCAAAAGGACTAAGTCAAAGTCTATAGTCTAATTTTTTTCAGGAAAAGTAAGAGTCGCTGAGTCGCAGAATACATTTTTTCCCAAATTTGCGACCTAGCGACCCTGTGACCACTCAGGTCACTAGGTCGCTAAGTCACGAATCTCTTTCAAATTTCAAAATCGCGACCCTGCGACCTTCTGACCCCACGACTGTACAGGTCACGAGGTCGCGCCTCTCTTAAACACCGGACATTTGCAACCTAGTGACCTCATTAATTGCTTGCACATGAAACCCCTTTATAAATAGGAGGGTCGCTAGGTCGCATTTTGTTCACGCAACGGAGAGCGAAAAAACACTTCTGACAGGCCAATTGGAGCGCATTTTTCTCGGGTAAGTTTTCGTTTCCTCCTGATGTTTCCATTTTTTCCTTTTGTTGCCATGTTCCCCTTACCCTAGCCCCTTTAAAACCACCCACCATTCTTGTTTTCTAATCCTCTAGAGTCTGAGATGTTCCCAATCATCTATAACCTGCTCTTTCTTACCTTGTTTTGTAATCAGAGTCACCCAACCTCCCCTATGTTTGTTTTTTTTTTCTTTTACCCCTTCACCCCCATGTTTTGGGTTTCTCACTTAGTCCTTGAAATGTTTCAAATTAAAAGGAAATTTATTATATATGTGGAAAAGGACCACGTCACCTTTTAAAACCCTCGGCTAGCCCTAATGCGACCTCCGACCCTCGCAACCTTGTGACCCTTGCGACCCAGCAACCCTGGTCGCTGAGTCGCTAGGTCACAACTGCACGCAAAACCAATGTCTGTGACCCTTGTGACCCAACGACTTGGTAGCCAAGACGTAAGATCGCATTCTGGTGAACTGTCAAGCCTTTGCGACCTAGTGACCTCGCGACCTCATCGCAAGGTCACCTAGTCGCAGGGTCGCTGCCATTTTGAAAGTTTAAACCTCACAACCCAGTGACCCAGCGACCCAGTCATAAGTCATTAGTTTGCCCCTTCCTGGGTCTCAGTTGGGAAAATTTAATAAGCTGTACCTAGGCTTTTATTATTATGGCATATGTCTTATCCTGGGATTCTTTTATGAACATGCCAGGTGAGTTCGAAGCAGAATTAGAGTGCGTCTCCATCTATTCAGACTCAATTGACATGGGACCTCTGGCAGTTCGTAAGAAAAACAAGAGCCTAGAGATAGAAGACACAGATATGGAAATACCAATGTCTCCTCCCCCAATCTATAGGGATACCGCATGTACATTTTCCAAAGGAGACAACATGAGTTGGTATTAAGTATACCAGGAGTTCACACAGCCAGAATTCCCAGAGGACCTCCCCGACCAGAAAATATATGTACAAGTTAAAAGGTCGAAGCTTCACTATGCAGGTGCCCACCTTGCTATATTCCCATGTGCAAAGGTCATTGAATGGATCATACAGAATACCGACCCTAAGAAGCGGGTAATTCGAGACTATGAGGGTAAAGATTTTGCAACTCTAAAGGGCTTGGATGATGATTTTTATTACGCGCTACCAGAATGAGAACAGACTTTCAAAGAATAATGGGCCACCACCCATGTGGTCGCCATAGCAGATACCCTGAAGGGGTGGTGGGAGGAACCCGAGAAGTTCAAGGTTAAGAAGGATCAGGAGTATCCAATGGCGGGCCTCAGAAAGGTATATAAGCTGGTGGCAGCTATGCTTTGTAGGATATATGGTCGTCCCAATGCCACTACTTTCAGTGGAACTTGGGTATCCCTGATGAACTATGTCACTATGTATGGCACTCGTTTCAATTGGGCCAGCATGCTAGTTGCGTCTCTCAAGACAAACATATCCATGGCACTGGCACCAAAGGAGGGATATTCATCTGAATTTTACATGGATTCCTACCTATTGGATGTTGTTTGTTCTTGGTGCCACTTTGAGGGATGGGCGCACAATTGGGACCTGGAGCAGGCACACCCAGTTCACATAGAAGTGTAGGTATTCTAGGACTCCAATTATAGGCAAGATATAGAGTCAATCTCGCAACGTTTCATCCCTACGCTCTACAGGAAATTGTTCGGTCAGGATACCCCATGCATGTCATTGTGAGCCATGGAGACAATAGTCAAGGTGGCCTATTGGTTTCCACTTGCAGATTATACTTTTATTCGAGTCTTTGGTTCATTGAAGACTCCCCATGCTCTGCCCCGATTCGTTATAGACAAGATTCTTCTTCAAGAAGTATGTTATCAGATGACTTCCGATTTCTCCAAGGTCCTTACTAAAGGTAAGAAAAATCCATGGCCTACACTGCCACTCACCATTGGTGCCTACACAGTTAAGGATTTCAGGGAGGTAGAGGTGGAAGCGGAAAAAATGAAAGGTTTCTACCTAGGGCCTTTGGATCATCGGACATACGATCCTGAGAGGATAGTCTCTGACCATTGCAAATGGGACAAGTTCAAATGGAGCTTCTAGCTTACTGAATGCCCATATGAAGATGAGAAAAGGAATTGGTATAACACAGATAGGGAAATTGCCCTGGGAGCATGGTTCGATCAGGAAGACCCCGATAATCATACTTTGGAAGAAAGAGCCCACGAGCTAGGAGGAGCCTATTCTTCCCAGACCAAAAAGCCTCGATCCAGCACAGGTCATAACACTACCACCCAACAGAAGGAAAAAGAAGAAAAAAATTAGTTGGAAGCTGAAAAGAAGGCAAAAGAAGATGAATATAAGCATATAAAAGACCTGAAAACAAAACAAATAAAGAAACAGGAAGAGGATGCCCGGAAAAGAAAGGAAGAACAAGAAGCAAAGGTAGAGGCAGAACAATAGCTCAAGAAATAATTAGATCAGGTGGAGGCCGAACATAAGAGAAGGAAGAACAGGAAGCAGAAGCTGAAGCAGAGCACAGGTAGAAAGAAGAACAGGAAAAGGCAGACGCAGAGCGGCTTTAGAAAGAGAAGTAAGAACGAAAGAGAAAAGAAGATGAGGATCAAAGATCAAAGGACATCAAGACATCTCTTCCAGTCACAAGATTACAAAATGAGTTGCAGCCCATCGAAGTACCTATAATTAATACGCATTTTGCACTTTCTAAGTCGGGCTCCTCTGAATGACAAGAATAAGAGGTGTTTAACCTTACAAGGCTCACTTATGATCAGTTCACCTTCAAAATCCGATAGGAAAGAAGGAGATGTCTGGCATCGAACCCTTCCGCCCCACTTATAGCCACGGTAGAGAAAGATATAGTCCTAGACACTAGGACCAACCCAGTGATGATAGCATCAACTGACACTGCTTTTGCCGCAGCCACAGAAGAAAATTTTAGCCGAATGAGTAGATAAATCCTTTCCCTACAAAATAGGCTACAAGACTCTGAACAAAGGGAAGCAAGGGCGGAGCAAGAAAAGAGAGCATTGAGGGAAGAAGTCCAACAACTCCAAGACAAAAATACTCCTATTAACAAAGTACCGCTCACCATCCAAAGAGAGTTGGTGACACTAGAGGTCACCATGAGGCAGGTTTACGGGGAGATGTTCACTATAAAACAAACAGTTTCCCCCCTAATAAGAGCCCAAGTAGAGACAAAATAGAGGAGCGAGCAACTGAAAGAGGCCTTTGCTGCTTTGGATAGAATGATAGAATGGATAGGCTAGTACCCACAGGATCCAAAAAACTTGCCCAAGAAATACTGGATTCACACCTAGGATGCCAAGGTCCAAATCTGTATCAAGATGCAATCCAAGGAAAAGTTATCTAAAGATGTAGAAAAGGTAATGACCGCATACGAGCATTTGATCAGTGGCATCGACTCAATGCATGAACTACACCAAATTCCATCTCTCGGTGCACTGAGCAAGGAGAAGACATGGGGACAGGTAGATTAGGAGATTCAAGCGTTTCTCCAACCAATCGGACAAGCTGCTACTACTCCTGATCTTTCCGCATCGCAAGAGAACTTGGTTAAGTTCGTCATTACACCAGTTTGGATCTACACTAAACTGGCTTCTTTAGTCAACCAGGTCACACTCAAGAGAGAGACTCTGATTCAAAATTCCTTAGAGTGCCTGCACTGGTTAAGGGAGGAAGTTCCTCTAATCTCCCCAGTCGCTGCAGATTATCGCGCATGGCAGAGTTTCCTCAAGGAGCAACAAGTTGATTCCCTTAACCTCTCAATCACGTGCACACTCCCATGATCAGATTGTAGGAGGTCGCAGGTTGGACTATTCGACTGGGTCACAGGTTGCACTGTTCAACTGGGTCGCAGGTCGCATCCTCCACTCAGGTCGCAAGGCAGCCCAACAGTTAGGAAGGAAAAAATTCGGGAAGCCCAAAGGGCAAGTTTTGGCCTATAAAAACTTCCTTCAGGAAAATTGTAAAGGACGTTTTGTTTGGGACTCAAAGAGATATAGAGCAATGTATAGAAGGACTACGCATTTTTTAGTATGAATACAAGCATGTGTTAACTCCATTTTTGGATCTGATGTTAGTCAATGTGTGAACACTATGGGTATTCTGTTTCCAGTTTCTAACATCTTTTGATTAATGAAACTGTGTCTCCAATTACATCATTTATGCATTATTTGTTTTCTAAATATGTGTTAAGGGTGCTAATTTTATTTCGCTTTCTCAATGAATGTTAATAACTTTGTTTACTAACATTTATATTTTCACCAAAAAAATTTAAGGAAGTGAAGGGTATTCTACCATAAAGAATTGTTTCTTTTGTGGTTAGAATAGCTTACAAGCATGACCCTAATGATATGCTGTTGACAACATTTCCTTTGGCCCCATGCTTTATAATTCAGCTTGCTACACATAGTGTTGTATGTTCATTTAATTCATCAATCATGTGTCTTGTATCATACGAATAAGCGTGTGTCCGCAGGTTTATAGAATCCTACTGAGACCCAAGGAAAGGATAATTAAGTGGTAGCTGGACCCACACCCCAAACAAGATCCCTATTCCAAACGATTTAGAGTCTATTTGGGACTTCTTACCGAGAACATCCCCTGCTGTTGGTCGGACAGATTTTCCCGTCAACACCTTCATTGTAAATATTAGTTTTTAGTTAATTTTTTACTAATTTTTATTTTTCACTAACGGTCCTACAAAATGACCCAGCTAAATTGTACAATGGAATAAGACGCGTTTTAGGATATTGGTAACTTAATCCAATTTTTTATTTTAAAACAAATTGCCAAGGCCAAAATCTCAAAATTGCAAAATGTCTTAAGTCCAATTTGTAGGATGGTTAATCCCACGTGGGCCCCACTTCAAAACACATCATTCCTTCTAAAATACCGATCTAAAAATTGCAATTTAAAATATGCGATCCAAAATAATTTTGCGATGGAATATTGCAATTGCGATATACCACGAATCACATATTGGAATTTTTTAATATTTTTTTATACCTTTGTATTAAACATGTCAAACTTTGCTTGCGATTTTATGTGAGGGTTATTTTTTTAACGTAAGGTTGGTTGACCTCCTTATGCCTCCCCAGCTCATTTTATTCACATCACCCTCCACCTCACCTCTCCTACCTCATGCTTGCCTCACATTCTCGCATCTGAAAATTTATCACATCACAACAAATTATAAATAGACATTAAAAAAAAAACCCCGATGGTTTGAAGCAACTTATAACTCGCACTCACATCGCATCACCTCCCTCACCCATCTTATCCCTCCACAAGTTTACATTCCCGCATCACATGCTTTATAAGTGGGCATTTGAAAAAAATGTGATCATTAATTTCATGTGGAATGCGATAATCCGTTAACTTCTCCCTCTCGTTAACTCTTTTAACAAATATTGAATTTTGTTTTTGACTTAGTTTGTAAGTTATATAGTTATGGTTTTATAACATAAAAAACATATATTTTATTATAATAATTTTATATTATAATTTTAATTCACATTATAATTTTAATATAATTTAAAATATAATATTAATAAAACATAATAATATTTTAATTAAAAAATTAATTGTTTTTTTAAAATTAATTTTATTTTGTTAAATAATTAATATGTAATTAATTTAGATTAATAAGGTAATTGAAATTAATTAGTATTAATTAATTAAAATATTTTTATTTAATTTAGGATTAGATTTTTAATTTAAAATTCTGTTTTTTAGCCTAAGCAAAAGAAATTCCAAAATTCTGGCAATTTTAATTCATCAACGTTGGAAGCTCATAAATGGGCTTCTGCTTGGCCAAATGAGGCCCAAGAGAGCTCATTGGATAGATAAAATCATGGAGATTATTCTTGAACATGTTTCATTTCTAGACTTGATCATTTCTTGGGTCTAAAATTTATCAGAAGATCAAGCTCCAAATTTTTAAACAAAACTAATTTTCTGAGTTTTATATTTTACATTTTAAATTTCCCACAGCTTCCTCTGAGTCTGGATCCATTTGTAAATGTTATCATTGGCCAATTATATCATCATAGGAATAAATAGAAAGCTTAGATTTCCTTTTAAATTATTTTTAAGTTTTGATTAGATATGTTTTAATTCCAGATTTGGCATTTTTAATTTTGTTTTTGCATTTTAATTTTGTTTTGATTTACTTTTGTAGGAAAACAATTGAAGAGATGAGGAGAACAAGATCTCAATCAATGAGAATGCTCCAGAAATTGAAGAATGGAATTTTGAGCAAATAAAAATTTGATTGAGCAAATATCTTCCTCAACAAACTTTAGTGTTAAGAATTATTTTGCAAATATTATAAATAGCAAATTGCAAAATCTAATAGGGGCTTCTCTCCTCTGCAATTATAGAATTATAAAAGCACTTTTGTAATAGGAATTTATAGTTGTAGGTGAGACTAGAGGAATCTCAGATTTGGGGATTATTGAGGTTTTTCTTTTACATTCTGAGTTATGTATAATGAAAAGAGTTTTCACTATTGTAGCTCTAGTTTTGAAAGCAGAAGTTTAGGCATTGTAAAGGAATATTAGAGACCAGAGTTGGAGAAATGGACTTAATAAATTGGTATTTATAATACTATTATTTTAAATGCTGGTTTCATTTTATGATAACATGAATGTGTCAATTTACTTCCATATTTTTGCACTTTTGTCAATATGGGTAATTTGCCTCAATTACATGTTGTCATTTATCTCTACTCTTATGGGCTGAATTCTGATTTCTGAGTAACTATTTACTGAGAAATATGTCTTATAAAACTGATTTATTGAATATTGATATTTTGTGAAATTTTTGTGCATATTATTGTTTGATTATTAAATTCATTGATTAAATGACCAATATCATTTTGTGAACTTCTTCCAGAGTGTTGTTGATTGATTATTTTAGTTAAGAGGTCTTTAGGTAAGACATGTTTGGTATTCATAATTTCAATTAATTGAACTACTTCGTTAGCTTGATATTTATTATAAGCCAGAAATATTAAATCCCAATTATTTAAAATATCCTGCTCTTGGTTGGGATAGATATATATCTACCTAATTGGGATATGATTAAGATAGTTTCTTTTGCTTAAATCTTAGAATAATCTTGCATATAGATTAAATTCTACATTCCTAAAAATTCCTCTTCCGAAAGAGGAAAAACTTTAATTGTGGCTTGGATAAGCCCCAAATTAGCTTAAATATCACTTTCTTGCCAAATCAACAAGAGAAATGATCTGATGTCTCTTTCCCATTGGTAGACAAAAGTCATATTTTAAGCCAATGGAGATTGAGAGAAGGTAAATGGACCTAGTTAAACCAGTCGGAACCACCATTCCAAACGAAAAAGGAACTGCTTTAAGGTCTGTATCAGGTGGTCATCCCCCATGTTGTTGTAGTGATTTTTGAGGCCTCAACATTTTGGCACTAGAAGGAGAAAAACCCTTCACCATGCATGAAATAAATGCTTCACCTTTAGCCAAAAGATGTTTTTATATGACGTGATGTTTTAGGTTCTGTGAGAAGCTCATGGAGGAAGGATATCATCTTCAACTTACAAGCTTATTTTCCTCTAATATAAACATGGGAAAGGTCATTAGTTTAGGTGTAGATTTTAACCTATCAAAATATTTGATTTCTTGAGCACCAAGTGTTTCTATTTATGGAAAGAAGTGGTTCAAGGGCATGGACTTAGACCTTGAATATTACAAAAGAATTCTCAAGCCTCATGCTAGAGAGGAACCATATTACCTCTTCCCTTTCAGACACTTCTGTAACAAATATGTTTCTTTGATGATGTTAATGATGAATTATTTCACATGTGAAGGAATATTTTTGAGGTTGTGTAGGTACCATATCAAGTTTTTGATGCATTTACCTCTATCAAATCACTTTATTTGCCACATTACTTGTACAAGAGTTTGATTAAGATGACTAAGAAGGTTCAGAGTAGAAAACAAGTCATTACCCTAGTATTTTTCATCATGGTCTGATCAAAATCATTGTGTTGCATCACCTTTCATCCATCAACGTGACTTGGGAAACCTTTATGGAAATAATAGCAACAATGCCTACCACTAGCCCTTCTTTAATACATAGCACATCATCACCATCACTATGAGCACAACCAATGGAGGTTGGATCTTATAGCATGCAAACTCAGATTTCAGAGGCTCCTAGGTTTTTTTATTTTACTCATACCTATGAGAAGTGAAATAAATAGGTATTTGCACCCAAATCTATCAAAAGTGTACTTACACTTAACACCATTGTTGAACAAAGTGAAATGGAGGAGAAACCTCCCATGCATAAAGATGAAACACCTTGCACCAACATAGTGAAGCAGCATTGGAGGTTGAGGTAGAAGAGAAGGTTTAGATAAAATCAAATAAAGAGATAATTCTAGAGAAAGACGAGGAAATAGCATAATTGAGGAGCATATTATCCATTGCTAATTCTCAAATCACTTACCTACAACAGGAGAATTTTCAATTAAAGGCGAAGCATCTGTTAGAAAGAAATCCCAAGACAAACCTAGAGGAAGATAAATGTAAGGGTAAGAATATCATATATGTTCATCAAATGCAGGACATGAATATTGAAACACATCCAAGAAGGCCAAAGGCAAGAGGCTTCAAAAGGGCGCTAGAGCTTGAAATATAGTCAACTCATCCACCTAAAGATTTGACCTTTGATGAGCTAATAGCCATGGATATTGATAAAGACATAGAAATTTGGTTGGCAAGGGTAAATGAACATTTGGAGATGCTATTGAAGAGATATAATAGGGACAATCACCTCCAAAGACACATGGAAAATCACTATCGCACTAGGAACACAATTTTCTCAAATAAGGCTAAAACAATTGAAGAAAAGGCTTAAAGAAACTCAAATGAAACTTAAAGAGAAAGGCAACTTAGATTTGTTGGTTCAAGAATCCTTGCATATTTAGCCCATCACTCACAGGTACTACATAACCCATTTTTAGAAATTTTGAAGAATTTTGGTATTTTTTGTGATTTTTGCACAAATCTGGAAATTTCCTTCTCACAGAAGTGTAGAAAACTTTTGCTACGCTTATTTTAGGGGGATACAAATGATGATTTATTTATATGGTTGGATTAATTTTAATGAGTACATCATAGATAAGGAACCATGTTTGCATGAAAATATTTAATTTTGGGGAAACGCCAAAAGATACTCTTTCTCTATGGTTTTTCTACCTTTTTGGAAGCCTTGCTATGCTTCTGGAGTAACCTTCGAAGAATGAATTTTTGGAGGCCTTCCCATCGGTAATTTTGAAAAATTAAAGATGTTATGGAAACTAGATGCAAAGGGCTAGTTACTGTTCTTTTAGAATTGGATTTAGACTCCTAAAAGTGCCTCAAAAGTGGTTGCAAACATTTGTTACACTTTCGTAAAATTCTACTACACTTCAGTCGAAAATGTCACATATGCATTGGATTCCTCAAGACACTTTTCAACCTCAGAAAATGTAAAAAATTCATGTTTTTTCTATCCTATGAGTTGGCATTAGAGTAATTGAGTTTTTTTTTTGCCTTTTATCATGACGGAACATGTAATTTAATGTAAGGGACAAACACTCCTAGTTTATAGCTAAATTTTAGGGAATGGTATCTAACCTCCCTAGAATCTAGGAAATGACCCATATTGTGTATTTATGATGCATTTTGGATGGGATTTCGACCTGATGAGGTGTCATGGTTCATATTTTATATAAGTAGACTCTCTTTAGTCCTTTTTTGGGTTGTATAGCCTTATTTTGTAGTGGAGATATTGTAGCAACATTTTGGAATGAAATCAAAGGAAAATTTGCAAAATTTGTGTTGAGAATCTTGTGGAATGCATTGAATAATTTGTTCTTCTCATGTATGTTTATCTATTCATTATAAATTATATATCTTGCTCTTTCATATACATATTTCCATTTGTTTATCTTGTAATTTTATAACCAGAAATCATGT
Organism: Pinus albicaulis; assembly: GCA_034641835.2. Lineage (NCBI taxonomy): Eukaryota > Viridiplantae > Streptophyta > Pinopsida > Pinales > Pinaceae > Pinus > Pinus albicaulis. The sequence continues at coordinate 675,288,874 of CM076582.1, read as the reverse complement.
TTTTTCATGCTCTGTTTTAGACAAAGTTTACATGATATGTATATTTACTTCTAAATGAATGAATTCACCTGAGTGCTCATTCATAATATCTCTCAATTCATCCTATACGAGATTAAAAACTAATAATTCTTTCAAAATACCTATCTAGCCTCATACATTCTATGAAAATTTACCTTGAAATTCAGACCTAAAAACCCTATACCTAGCCTTCTCATTGACCTTTCTATCCGGCACTTAAAACATTAAAAAAAAATCATATTTACTAATATTACATACCTAGCCTAATATGAATATAAATTTAGTCAATCCATTGACTACAAAGTGAAAATGAGAGAGCCCTCTCTGGTCCTAGTAAGGCTAGCTACCTGACCTAAAGCCTGGTTTGTGGCTACCTTCCTCCAATCCAACTTTCATCCTTGGGTAGTTGGGGGGAGTGATAAAATTTTTGGCATCTTTGTCGGGGATATATTGTTAAAATTTCACTAGGAATATTTCTTTAATCGTCTAAAGTTTATACTTGTAGGTGACCAGCTGTAGAATTTGAAACAAGTTGAACCCTTAAATTTGAGCCAAAGTCCGAAATTTCATCTCTAAGTTGGCTCCTAAAGGACATATTAGGTCAAATCCACACCCAAATAACTATGAACCTGAGAACCTTTTAAGAAATAATAAAACCAAGTCTCAAAAGGTTGGAACATCTATTCACCCACTTGTCAAATAAAATTCCTTGCCTACGAGATTTTCTTAAGAAGATTTGTTCTATAATTCAGAATTTAAAAGATCTTTGTTTAGGTCTAAGTCCAAATCCTTTATTTCAAAAAATATTTTTGATCCTTTTATTTTTTATACATTTTCACCATTTTATGAGTCTTTTTATTTTGAAGTTGATAGTGAAGTTTGGTCTAATTTCTACAAACTTAAAGGCTTGGTGGATAAGTTTCAAGAAATTTTAGAAAGAACTTATTTCCAATATCATAAACAAGATTTTTCCTTGCCACTTTTCATTACACCATATCATACTACTACATCATCATCTCTTCCTTTCATTCCATCATTACCTATGCAAGTTTCCACTCCATTAGCACCTCCACCACCTCCACCATTATTCATGGCTAGATTTGCTCCGTTGATACTACCTCAAAAAATCACTGCATTACCTCAGAACTATGGTCAGATACTTCCCCATTTTGATGGAACATTAGATGTTACTGCTTATCAACACATTGCCAAAGTGATCGATTTCATAGATCTTGAAGAGATTGAAAATGGCGATGCCAAGATGTGCATCATTACATAGAGTTTCTCAGGAGAGGTTAAGAAATGGTTTCGCTCTCTCCCAACTGGTTCAGTAGGTACTTCAAAATAGCTTATTGAATTGTTTATGGTGAAATGGAAAGAGAATAATAATCCATTGCAAATTCCAGCTTAGTATAATGCTTTGAAAAGGAATCCCAATGAGTCTGTCCAATACTTTACAACTAGATTGAATAAAATCTATGATTCAATTCCAAAGAATATTAAGCCTCCTCGAGGCCTTTCTTTACTTCATTATCTTGATGTTTGAGATCCCGACATGGCCTATAAAATAATGGAAATAAACCCATCAACCCTTGAAGAACTGAAGAAAAACACAGTGAGCGTGGAAGCTAATTTGATCATCAAAAAGTATAAAATAAATATAGAGAAAATACTCACTATCAAAGAGGAAAAATCTAATTCATTAGAGGGAAAATTAGACACCTTGATCAAGACCATGGAGAATATGATGGATAAAATTTCCATCACTGATAGACAAGTTGAACCCTACATTAGAAATCCCAATTTCAGGGGTCAAAATTAGCAGCCTTAGTACAGGATCAAGAAAAGGGAACAAAGGGGTCAGGATCCACAAAGTCGACAGCAAATTCATACTCCATTTTAGAAAAAATACACTAAAGTCCCTGATGAAGAAGATGAAGAAGAAATTTCTCATGAGAATCATTTATTTGAGGAAAATCAACAACCTATTTTCCTTACTGAAGAAGATCAATTTTCTGTAGAAATTTGTGCACCGGATGATCAACAATATGTCTTGTCAAATGATGACATCTTATCAGTGCAGATAAGAGATTATCAGAGGGGATATTAGAATTCTCTTTCTCAAGTGCAAAGATAGTATGGTTTGAGGAGTACGAATTTTCATATTACTTGCAATTAGAAAAAATTGAAGGCTCAAGTAGATGGTCATCATAAATAAATTGCTGCTCCAAATCAAAGTAAAGATAAGGGATCTGTTGTTCCTAATCATGATAGAGGCAATGAATCTTCCTCTAGTGGTCAGAGAAAGGATAAATAAGTCTAGTATGGAGGATAGAAGAAGGAGAATTCACACAAAGATCATCTCGAAAGGAAATATGCACCATTGAAAGAGGTAGAAAAACATTATGCTCATTTTAGTCTTGAAAATGAAATTTCCAAATTGAAAGTCTCCATTCCTCTAACTGAAATAGTCAATAATGATCAGTAGAAATTTCAAGTAGCTAAGTTTCTTAGAGTGGATCGAATGTCCGACATGGTTAATGTGAGTGATGATCACCCAGATCTTCTATTTGGTCCTGTTGTTGATGGTGATCTATAAGATAGTGAGGTCCCTCCATTTTAGCTAAGCCTCAAAATCCATGATTTTATCCTCCATAATGCCATGATTGATTTTGAATCCTCTCATAACCTTATTCCCAAGGCCATTATGGGAATATTAGGCTTGGATATTACAATACCTTATCATGATCTTTATTCATTTGATTCAGGGAGGGTGAAATGCCTTGGGCTCATTAAGGACCTAGTGGTGTCATTAGAGAAAATCCCAGACAAGAATTTCCTCATGGATGTTGTTGTGGCTAATACCCCTCCTATATATGGAATATTTCTCTCTCGGTCATGGGGAGAGAAGCTTTGAGGTGCCTTACAGATTGAATTTTCATATGCTACCATTCTCATCTTTGGAAAACTCATAAAACTATACCGGGAAAGTAAAATGAAGTACATGATCAACAACCGAGAAAATACAAATAATCATCAAATATTTGTTGTTCACATAGATTTAGAGTCCTTTATATTATTCAGTGATGAATTTTCAACATCTTCCAAAGTTTTGATTGAAGAGAAAGAATAAAATTCGAGTTTTCAAATTCTGTTTTAGAAATAGAAAATGTAGAAATTCATGAAATTATGCCATGTGGTTTGGAACCAAGCGCATAATCCCCAAAAAGAAATGAAATAGTGAAAGAAACAGAAATTATTGGTACATTAGAACTCTCTCAAGTAGCAAGTAAAGTTAATTCATCCGATTTGCAGCTTCCTGATGAAGAAAGTAGTTTGTGGACTATGGAATTCGATGGAGCTTTGAATAAAGAAGGGGATGGCATTGGAGTGTGGATTCACATTCATATAAATTAGTCACTAAAAATGATTCCCAATGTTCTAATGCCCTCTTATAATTTGGCTTTCAATTTTTCAAACAATGAACCTGAGTATGAGGCTTCGATAGTCGGTCTGAAAATTTTCAAGAAGTTAGGTGCCAAGAATATTCCTGTGTATGGTGACTCCAATCTAGTAATAAATAAAAACAAATGGGAATACCAAGCCAAGCATCCAAGGAGGCGAGCTTACCGAAATTTAGTGTTATATATCCTCAATACCTTCATGGAGTATACTTTGTTGTGATCCCAAGGGACAACAATGTTACTTCTGATTCTCTTGTTGCTTCAGACAACATGTTCAAAATTCCATTGTATCCTAATAATAAGTATGAGATAGACATTAGACACTACCATATTGTCCCAGATAATGTTCAATATTGGTAGGTATTTCAAGGTGATAAAAATATCAACAAGTTCTTGTGGACATAAGAGGAATTTGTGAATTCACAACTGGATAAGCAGTGCTATGAATATGATCAAAAATTCCATGCAGCAGAGATGCAAGTGCTTCAGCTGAAAGACAACTCCATTCCAAGAGTTTTAATACCTTTGGAGGAGTTGTTCGATAAATATGATGTTGCACGTAAACCGACCATGCTACCAACAGGAGTGGGAGTGGAAGATCTCAATATTGGCACTCTGAAAAAGACAAAGATGGTGAAAATTTGAAAATCCTTGAGCACATAAATGAAAGGTAAATATGCATGGATTATGTCTCAGTTTGCTGATGTATTTTCTTGGGAATATTCTGATTTGAAAGTGTATGATAAGAGTATAATGCAGCATACAATTACCTTAAAGTCAGATCAAAAACCTTTCTGCAAGAATTTAAGGATAATGAATCCCAAGTTGTTGCCCTCCATTCGAAAGGAGGTAAATATATTATTTACTGCTAGTATTATAGTTCCTCTTCACTTTTCAAATTGGATGTCTAATATAGTGACAGTCAGAAAGAAGAAGGAAGGAATTTGTTTGTCTATAGATTTAAGAAATCTTAATAAAGTGTCATTGAAATAAAATTACCCACTACCAAATATGGACCATATTTTGCAAACAGTAGTTGGATCTTCCATACTTTTATTTCTATACAGATACTCCAGGTATAATCAGATTTCAAACCATCTAGATAATTAGGAAAAGATAACCTTTACAACACCATGGGCCATGCCTCTCTTTTTTACCGTGTTTTCTGCCCAGGAATTTCGATGTTGGAATGCCACATTTGATGGCACAAAAACCAAGGTCAAATTTTTACCTTTGACTGTAGCCTTTGACCACATCATTTATCACAATTTAACAAAAAGTTGACTCATTTTGACCGCAGAAATTTGACTTGTGTTGAGTGTTTAGGGAGCTGATTTTTGGGTTGTGTGTGACATTGAAGGAAGGCTGAATTTGTATGTGTTTGACTGAACCTACTTTGGAGTTTGAAGGGTTGGTTTGACCAGCAAAATTCTTTGATATCCAGGGAATCCTATTGAATTCTATAACAAACATTTCTCTCTATCTTTGTTGACTAAGAAAAATTACAAATTCTTGTATCTTGTATTGGCTTGTCTTATATAGATCTATTTTATGTTCCATCAAAATTTAATTTCAATGATTATGTGATTTCTTATCTGAAATTGAATCGGGCTAATAAGAATAAATATTGAAGTAAATTGATATAAGCATTGAAAATATGATGGTTATCTAAAATTAAAAAAAATATGACTTAAGGCCTAGACCAGGCCCTAGTAGGCCAACTAAGAATGTAACAATTAATGAGCCTCCAGTATAAATTGCTGAAACCCAAACAATTGCTATCCAACCATCAATTCAACGAAATGAACAAAATATACTTGATATAATTATTCCAACAATTTGCAATGTAGATAAAGTTCTAGAAAGAGTCAAAATTCCTGATCCATTATCTAAACTCCCCATAAAACCAGGACATAAAAATAAAGTATGAAAATGGATTCAATATTGTAGTATAGATGTTGAGGGGGACATGATTATTTTGCAAGATGCAAAACCTTTAGTGCCTTTTGGTCCTAGATCTGATACGATTGATGAAAAATTCCCTCGCTTTTATGTTACCCTCAAAGTTCATGATTTTGTTATAAATAATTGCATGTTAGACTTTGGGGACTATCACAATTTGATGCCCAAAGTGATCATAGAACAATTACAGCTACAAATTACCAGTCCTTATCATGCCCTGTATACTTTTGATTCAAAGAAAGTTTTCTGCCTTGGACTGATAAAAGACATAGTTGTCACTCTAGCACAAATCCCAGTTAAGAGTGTAGTACTAGACATTGTAGTCACATATCGATGAGCTCCATCATTAGACATATTTGGAGGGGTTGATGGTCACCTTTTTTCCATCTTAGATCTCTTTTTCTTGCATTTTTATTATTATTTGGTTTTATGATGCTAGTATAGGTGGTGATTAAGGCTAACATACTATGAGTTCCTAATATGAGGTTGAGTGTAGAAAATCATGAATTATTAGTAATTTTTATAAGGATTTTATCATAAAGACTTGGAGGAGACAACAATTCGAGTTCCAAAGGTGACCAAGCAACTCAATCCTTGTTTACTTGGGGTCAAGTGGACTCAATAACCCTAAATATTCTCTCCATCAATTCTAGTTCCAGAGGCAGCTAAGCAACTCAAAGAGGAGTTCATTGAATCTTTGTTTTCTTGGAGTCAAGTGGACTCAATCAACCCAAATATTCTCTCCAGTAGTTCGAGTTCCAGAGGCAGCCAAACAACTCAAAGAGGAGAGCACTCAATCTTTGTTTACTAGGAGTCAAGTGGACTCAATTACTATTTTCTAGGGAGTTGTTGGTAGCTGCCTTGTAGAATAAATAGAGTAGATCTAGAGCTAGGAGAAGTTAGTCAAATACAATCGATTTTAGTCAAAACTTTGTTGCAAGCTATTGAGATTTTTATTTTTACTCAGTGATCAAACTTTCAGAAATGTATGAGGTTATTCTTTTATGAAATGGGGAGACTGATTTCATTTTACTGATTTAAGTTTCAAAGAGCTAGTCTCCTGGGTTAGGGCCCAATCCATGTGCCTCAGCATCTCTGCTGTTACTATCTTTTCCTTTCTACCATTAAACTAGTTTTCTTTCTATCATTCAATTAGTTCTTCTTCTCATAGTTTCATCGTTGTTTATTTTTTCTTTCAGTATGCTGCTCTAGTTTCTCATTTTCTTGTGAGTAGTATATAGAGGAAAAAAACCAAAAAAAATTGGATCAACGATCCATTCTCATATCTATCAATAGAGCTCGAGGAGGGAAAACCTTCCCACAGACCCAAAAACTGCTTTTTGTTCATTTGTTTATCACACATTCTTTTCTATTTTCTCGTGCATGAATTTGCAGGTTTGTTTGCAGGAACAGACATCAAAAGCCCCAGAGATATCATTAAGTCATTCCGATCCATTTTCCAGTCTCGATCCATCTATGCATTCGCTTCCAAACACCTGTGTTACGCTTCTAATCCCTTCTATCTCACTTATTGTAGCTGTCGCACCATTTTATTCCCCGAAACACTTCAAAATGACTAAGTCCGCCTTCTATTCCTTAGTTTTCACATTTGACGGCTATCACAACTATTTTAATGGAATAACACTTCAAAACCTCATAGGTTGACCTCCGCCCTTTTCTTCCTCGAAATTCTCGCTACCGTACTTTCTCCTTTTCACAAAATCACACTTCGCAATATTTTGCCTTTTTTCATTAATACTTACTACTATGATCCGTCGATCGTGATATTGCGATCACGCTCCGCCATCGGTCCCACTGCCACATCGCCCATCATATTTCACACATTGCACCGTTTAGTTAGTTTTCGTTAATACTTATTACTCTTTCCGCTGGTTGCAATATGGAATTTCACACGTCGCAACTTTTTCCTCGTCACACTTCACACTTCGCAGTTCTTACCTCATTGCACTTTGCATTTCTCTCCTTCTCTCGAAAAAAATTTATGCTATCCCTTTAATTTTGTGATAATGCGATTGTGATATCGCATATCACAACTTTTTCCTCCTTTGCATGTCTGCCATCACACTTTTCAATTCATTCTGCTCCAAATCCCTTTTGCACTATAATAAGGTTTTATAAGGTTTAGCCTTGCTCTTTCCATTTCTAAGCCTTGTTTCATGTGTTAAGCCCTCCATTAGCTAATTTAGCCCTTTTATTTCCTCCATGTTGCAAATAAAGAATTTTTCAATTAGAATTAAGTCATGGATAGCTTAGTTGCATGGGTAGAAGCATGGTAGATAGAACATAGGATAAATAGAGTGCATTTATCCATTTGGCCAACTTAAGTGTGGTTTAAAATTATTTTCTTTTCTACCATTTATTTTCATCAATATAGTTTAGTTTCTTTTCAGTCATTTCCTTTTATGAAAATTAAATCAGTTTCATTCCTGTCATTTATTTTCAACAATTTAGTTTTCCTTTATGTCATTTCCTTCCAGAAATTTACTTTCCATTTCTTATCATAGTTTAAGAAATAACACCCTTTCATAAAGAAGAAGAGGGTGACATGAACAAATTACTTCTGCTGTGTATATAGCATTGTCATCTGTAATTTTTTACGAACCCCGGGTTGATAAATTAAAGTTGGGCAGCCCCTGGGAGTTGTATCACTCTTGGTGCAATACCAGGGCTCACCACTTTTTTACGCCGTTTTCAGGGATGTGTATAGTAGTTATTTTGATTTTGTTTTAGCATTCTTTTCTACTTTCCTTTATTTTCATGTCATTTCAGAAATATTGAAAAAATAAAAAAATGTCTGACTTTCATGCCTCGTAGGAGTAGGAATACTCAAAGACAAACCTTACCTAAAACCCCCACATCACCTCCTAGCCACCCTTCACTCTTCCTCAGTGGTAGTGAGATTGAACCCCATATAGGAGAGCCTTCTGATTATTTTGAGGATCCTATTGGGGAAGAAGAAGAAGACCTTGTTTCCATTGAGGGACCTGCTTCACCTATCTTAGTTATGGTTGGGACCTAGAGAGCCTTTCCTATAAGAGAGGCAGATGAGGAAATTAAGATGAAAAAAATTAGCCTCTCATCTCTCTCGCACTTTCATGGACTTACCTCTGAGGACCCTGACACATTCATGTTTGAATTTGCTGTTGGTTTTAGGACTTATGACTACATCTCTGATGATCAGAGGTTTAATCTATTCCCATCCACCCTTAAGGATGTAGCCTTGCGCTGGTTCATGGGTTTGCCTAGGGATAGCATCACTACCTGCACACATATGCAAGAGACCTTCAACAACAAATACAAATAATATTGTAGGTCCAAGGAAACTAAGGATGAGATATTTAGGATAACTCTAGAGTTGGATGAATCCTTAGAGGACTATGAAGAGAGGTTTCAATTGAACTATAAGAGAGCCAACTGTACTCTTGGTCCTGACTCACTTAAACTTGTACTTCTTCGAGGGATCAAAGAAGATATGATAGAAACCGTGAATATTCTATCAGGAGGAGATATCTACCAAAAATTATATGAATCAATAAAAAATGTCTTCCGCAACCAATATAGGGTTTTTAGGAAGGAGGGTAGAGCTAGAAAAAGTACATATAATACCCCTCCCTCTTCCACCTTCATAAAACAGAAGATTGGAAACATGTTAGAGGACTTCAAGAGTGACATGTTGCACACCTTTTATTTGCAAATGGACACAATGCAGGTCAAAAGGAAGTAAGAGGAAGCAGAGAGAGCCCTGGCCATATTTTGTCTTAGATGTACCAGGAAGCACCCAAGAAATTAATGTCCACTGAACGTCATAGAGGTTTTCTTAGTCTGTGAAGAGAATCATGCCACAGAAAAGTGTCCCTCCTTACGTTGACTTAAATTTGTATATCAAGGTGTGGAAACAATGCCAGAGAAACTCTATTTCATGAACCAGAGAAGGCCTCAAGGCCCTCGGTCATATAAACAGGGTATGCAAGGTGCACCTTACTCTTACTATCACAACAATCAGAGTGCACCCATGCAACCTTGGTACACCCCCACTCCTCCATCCTGGTCTACACCTCCTACTTGGCCTTACAACCCTTCATATCATCCTCATCCAGTAAACCAAACATTTCAGCAGTATGTTCTACAACAACCTCAGTGGAAAAATCCATCCCAAGGGTGGAGGCCTCAACAAAATCAACCACCTGCTCTAAAGCCTCCACCCCAACCTCAAACTAAACTTACTCAAGTTGCTCCACCTAGGCTACCTATACCTACACAATCCAGTCTTAACCCAAACAATAGATAGGCATAACATGCTCCCAGTGGAGAAACATCCTATCCAGATTATGTTCTGGAGATACAACAGGTTAATCTCAAGTCGAGAAGGGTAATCCTAGACAACCATTCTCCATATCCACCTATAGAGGTTGAGGAGGAAAAGGAAGAAGTTAACATTCAGATCCATCAACCATATTTTCCTAAGCACTTGATCCACCCTAGTTAATACACCCTAGGCGAGATTGAAATCTTGGGAGAATTGGAAATTTTTTGTATAAATATACCACTTCTCCAAGCCATTAAGGATGTCTCTATCCATAATAGGCTCATCAAAGAAAAGTGCTTCAAAAAACTAGTGAGAAGGATGAGAGATACCCCCACCATCAATGTTGTTATAGGTTAATTTGGGCACCATTCCCAATGACCTGGTTTAACTGGACATCATCCCCAGAACCATGAATAGGGTCTATCATACCCTATCATTTTAGTTTCTATATGCCCTAAGCCAAAGAACAAAGACAAATCGTTATTGATTTCCATTGCAAGGTTTCCAAGATTTGAAGTATATATTATAACAACTATGAGCTCACCAACACAGTCTCTTAAGGGGCTAAGTGCATTGCATATGCAGGTACCTCCATTCAAAGTTACTCTGCAAAGCACTTCCCGACACTCAAGGGTGCGTTGGTCAATTGGGATCAAAATTCTCATTGTTCCAGAATATCCACTTGCCTAGTGCCTTCTAGAAGAGCGCATATGTGTCAAAATTCGAATCCATGTGTCCATTTGATACCTCTAAGATTGGGAACATGTATTGCCTATTATTAGAAATTAATTTATTATGAAACTACCTTCAGCTCATCTATAACTTGAGCACATATCCTAGTGCTTGAAAGGAAGAATTTGAGTAGAGAAATGCTGGTGGAATTTCAATTAAGGAATTGATTTGAGAGATATGTTGTTGGAGATATGTTCATTGTGATGATGCTGGGATGATGCTGGAGATGGTGACATCAAATCAATCACTGGTGGTAACCTCCCCTTCTATCCATTAATAAAGATTGTTGTTTACTTTCGCACATATGTATATGTATAAGATTCTATCTTCCATGTTATGAATTCTTATCTGATGTATATGGTTCATGTTTCATTGATTTAACTGAATAAGTTGAATAGGAATTTGTATATTTCTATCTCTTTGTTGTTTAGTGTTCATTCTTGCAGGAAATATTTTGGAAATCTAGCTTGGATTTGAAGCTACAGAAAAAGCAACAGAAGGAGAATTGGAAGCCCTTGGACTCCAAGTAAGTTTCTTGATCTGTTCTGTGTGTCTATTTACTGTTAGGAAAAGTATCGGCAAAGTCTTTAAACTATTGTTCTACATTTAATGCACCACATTTAGGAAAGAATGTTTTATCTGTAATTCATGATTCCGCATAACAAATTGGCGACTCTGCTGGGGAGTTTACCCTTCATCCTTAGTGTATTTTATTTTTTTATGAACCCAGTAGCATTTACTCTAAAATATTAGGCTTTTTGAATTCAAATTTGCATTATAAGTGTGTTTTACAGCCTCAGTTTTTGTTCTTTGTTGCGCCCAACGCATTGTTGAACAAGACATAGTTCTTTTCATTGCACTCTCTCCCACTTAGGGGTGCGTTGCAATGCACTATCTCCCCCTAGAATCAACCAAATTCCATTTAATTTGTCATTGCATTTTCTTTCAATTTTTTTTTTGCTATGTTTTTGAAGTGTCTGATGCCTCATATTGACCAGTGACTTTACCTACTTCTTCCTCCTTTGAAAGAAAAGTTTGTTCAATGTTTATTTAAAGTGTTTTCCTTTATCATTGATGAATTAATTTCAAAGTATTTTCATTACTGCATTATATCTATTTTCTTTTGAAAAGGAAATTTTCATTAAATTCTTCGTTTCCTATAGGAGAAATTGTAGTTAAAATCTTAATTTCTCCTAAAAACAGAAATTGTTGTTCCATTCCTCATTTCTCAAAGTAAAAGGCGTTTCTTGTTATTAATTTGATGCACTTAGCTTCCTTTTCTACATTCACATTAAAGGGACTGAATAGAAAAACCTGCATTTGCATGTAGTGGATTGTGTGTTTTTCATAAGAACAATTAGGAAAGCTGCATTTTAGTTTGTGCTCTTTGATTTTTTTCTCTCAAATTGATTACTCTTTCCCTCTAGTAGCTAGGATTTTCATTGAAAAACTCAAAGTGAAAATATTGCTTATCATTTTAGTTTTCATTTTAGGAATTTCCAATACATCATTGTGGTGAACCTTGAAAGGCAAATTGATAAACAAGATCAACTTAAAATTTCTCTACATTTACCTAACAAAGCATTGGAACCATAACAATAACATTTAGAAGGTCTAGGCTAGAGACATGTTCCGACGTCATAAAACATAGCAGTTGTCATTAATTTTTTGTGATACATTCTAAGTGTGATACCTCACTCCACATATGTAAGTATATCATAGCTCGGCCACGTACTTTTTTGTGTATCGAGTGGTGTTATAGTACAAAAGCTATAAAAGGGGTGCTCTCATTGTGCGGTTTCACATTAGACAACGCTAATACGGACTTGGGCCTCCACGTACCTTCGAGTATATTTGGGAGGACAAATTTAGGTTTCTATCCATCCATAGTGAACTAAGTCAACCACCTTGTAAATTGTGATACACCGAACATAGCATTCGGGGAGATTGTCTGCCCGTACTTCTTGGTCTTCCAGGAGGTATTTTTCAATTCATAGTTTCTTGGTAAAACTTTTTCCTAGCATTACCCTTTTATTTTGTTTATTTGTTTTTGGTTAAAATAAATCAGTCATTGTGGAAGAACAAAATCATTTTCCCCATCGTTCGCATAGACTATCATTGAAACCACCTTTACCACTGGAAATAACTTCTGGTCGGCGAAGGCAATATCACTCTACCAAAACCAGTAATATCAGTACCTCTAGTGAAGCATCATCTTCCCATATACCAGAGTCAGCACAAGTTGTTTCTATAAATCTTGGTTCATCTACTATTATCGAAGATGGAGTCCTCACAGCTACCTGTGGTCACGATCCATCCAATCAGTGAGACCATACCTCCCAAACCAAACGTTGTTCAATCGGATGTTGATCTAGATCCCATCGTGCTTTAGGGGGTAGCTATTATTGGTCAAAATGGACATCATCCCTAGGACCAATGAAATAGGGTCTATCATCCCCTTAGATTTTAGTTGCTATATGCCCTAAGTGGAGAAAATCTTGATCCCGAAGTTGAACAACTAGAAGTTGTTCCTATATTGGTCACTCCACAATATATTGTGGCCATTGAGTCTCCCATATCGCGCATTCAACCACCTGAAATATAATTCAGGCTTGCTGATGAAGTTATTCCACCTATTTTGATTTCGATTAAATAAATACCACAAGACAAGACACTTAACTCCAAGTCATTTTTCGGTAGGATATTTACCTGTACGAGTCTTTTCCTCAATCACCTTCCTCTGCTTTTGTTGAATTTGTTTCACTTCGAGTTCCCACAGATTCTATCGATTATAAATTGGGTCATTTGACCATGGCTGAGATAACATCATAGACTGAACCATCTATTTCAGCTGCGACAACATCTACTGTTGCTTCATCTTTGATGTTTTTTCCATTGACTTCACCCATGCCATCATCTGGAATCCTATCTGGTTCCTCCCTTATGAGTACTAAACGGCTTGATCCTTTATTCACATCTTCAGTGCAATATCAAGCTGATCCCATCAGTTATTTTCCTTGGTGGCCGGTGATACCACAAAAATTTCCCTTGGAAATTCCAAAATTCAATGGAAACCCTAGAGAAGACCCATCAACGCATTTTATGACTTATCATTTTTGGTGCTCATCAAACTCCTTAAATGATGACTCTGTTAGACTACGTCTTTTCCAACACACACTTACTAGTCCAACTGCACAATGAGGATGGTTCTTTTTCTGTGTCAACCTCATTAAAAAATGAAACAGAGTCTTGAGGATAGTTCTTTTTTCTTGTGTCAACCTCGTTAAAAAATAAAGCAAGTGCCTATGAGGATAGTTATTCTTTCTCATGTCAACCTCATTAAAAAATGAAACAAGTGCCATTGAGTAAAGTTCTTTTACTGTTTCAACCTCGTTAAAAAATGAAACTGGTCATGAGCATAGTTCTTTTCCTGTGTCAAGCTCGCTAAAAAATGAAACAAATTCTCTCCTAATTACGACGAGTCTTCCATCTGATCTCGCAAATGAACCTTAATTCATTCTAGCAATTACTAACCAGTAATCTACTTAGGTGAATGAAATGAAGCTTGGGGGGCACATACTCTTACAGGAGGCATTCAAAACATTATTACCTATTGCACCCAATCATCTACTGAAGTTCGGGGGAAAAAATAGGTTCAGAGCTCCAAAATGAAAATGGTAACTATTGAATGGTTAAAATGAATAGTAAAAATCTTTTTATTTAGTCATTTAATTGTTTTCAATGAATATTTATTGCTATAAATATGGTTTTATTATATTTTTTTTATCATGAAACAACTATTTTTACTCCATTTGATATTGTTCTGAATAGGTTTTACAACTGATGAATAGATTAGTCATGCATATTTATTTTGAGAATGATTTGACCACAAATCATACCTTTTATCCTTATTTTTCGAGCTTTAAAAAGAAAAAAAGGACTTGAAGCACACTTTTATCTCTTTTTCGAGCTTCGATAACAGCAAAAGAGGAACCCCTAGAGTCTTCTTTCAGCTCTTTTCAGACTCTGATAATGTGAAAATATTTTCAAGCTCTTGTATTTTCGAGCTCATAAAAGTAAATGAATTGATATCTACTCAGTATAAGTTCAACCCTTTTCTGGACTGAGATAGATTATTTGTGAAAAAAGAATACCTTTTTCAAACATGAGTAAAGAGGTTGTCTCAGATATTATTTTACACTTTTTTCGGATCTAAGTGACAAATTTACAAAAAAGTACTTATGGAGTTTTATTTTCGTCCTCTTTTTCAAACTCTCTAAATATGAAAAATAACCAAGTTGTCACTGTCATTAGGCTCGTTAAAACATAAAATAGTGATAGGCTTATTGATCATGGCAAGAATTGAGTTTCATTCATCACTAGACTCATTAAATTATTAAATAGCGATACATTGTTTGCCAAAAGGGTTTAATTATAGATCAAGCATATGTTATCCTCCTCAAGCTTGTTAAAAAAATAAAGTGGTACTAGTTGGAAAATGATCAGGGAAAATTTGGGAAAGTGAACAAAACGTTTTACGGTAGCAGGTGGCTCTTGAACATGACACTTCACTCCATCACCGTGACTGTTTGGGTTGGGTAATCTTCTTGACGGTTCATTCATACCTATGGTTCATCATACCTTCACTTCGATTTTGGGTCAATGCTGGAAACTCATCTCAGTGTCACCGATATGTTCAAGAGAAGTCATCCAGTGAATACTCATCCTTCTACAATACTCATAAACCTTCATTCTCATGACATTCATCCCTAAACATTTCTATATCAAGTCATCCTTTGTCTCCAAAATCAGTAACTCCCGTTTTGCAATAAAGTGGCTTCCTATCAATGAAAAATGACCATCCAATATATTCACCTAGAAACATCATATTCCAGTACCATGAGGCTTGTTACAGCATTGACAGGATCCCCGCTTCCGGATTTTTGACCATAAGATTTTTTTTGGCGTTCGACATCAAATCATCTATTCACGCCTTACGAAATTTACCGCAGTACCATGAGGGCCATTGACATTAATGGTGGTTCTCTCACATTTGTTAACATATCACATCATTGGCTGGTAATCAAATTATGTCTTCCCGTGTTCAACTACAAATCATATATTCGCATGGATAGACTTGTACCCGAATTATCGAGTGAACGAGATAAGAAGACCCCAGATCTAGTTTTAGCCATCTAGGCTGCAATTTTAGGATTGTTGTACACATCATCTATACGGTGAACTTACATAAAAATCATCATATGAACATGGGCCTATATCTGTAGGCATGTCTGTATTGGGAAACATTACAATGTAGATGACTTTTTGCACTACGTACATGTTATTAGATAGTTTATGTGCTGAGCATGGGAATGCCTTCCCTCAAAAATTTATGATCAAGAGGATATATCATGATGTAATGTATTGTAATATTGATGCAAGTCGCCACTCCGCTTCAGGTCCAGCCCATCACAATGTAAAGAATCTCATTCAAAAAATATTGTCATTATTATTTTGACTTCATGCTTTAGGGGGAAATCTATTATAGGTAAATTTGGGCACCATTCCCAATGACCTGGTTTAACTGGACATCATCCCCAGAACCATGAATAGTATCTATCATCCCTTATCATTTCAGTTGCTATATGCCCTAAGCCAAAGAACAAAGACAAATCATTCCCGACTTCCATCGCAAGGTTTCCAATATTTGAAGTATATATTATAACACCTATGAGCTCACCAACATAGTCTCTCAAGGGGCTAATTGCATTGCATATATAGGTACCTCCATTCAAAGGTGCTCTACAAAGCACTTCCTGACACTCAAGGGTGTGTTGGTCAATTGGGAGAAAAATTCTTATTGTTCCAGAATCTCCACTTGGCCAGTGCCTTCTAGAAGAGTGCATATGTGTCAAAATTCGAATCCATGTGTCCATTTTATACCTCTGAGATTGGGAACATGTCTTACCTATTATTAGAAATTCATTGATTATGAAACTACCTTCGAATCATCTATAAATTGAGCAAAGATCCTAGTGCTTGAAAAGGAAGAATTTGAGGAGAGAAATGCTGGTGGAATTTCAATTGAGGAATTGATTTGAGTGATATGTTTCTATAGATATGTTCATTGTGATGAGGCTGGGATGATGCTGGAGATGGTGACATCAAATCAATCACTGGTTGTAACTTGCCCTTCTATCCATTAATAAAGATTTATGTTCACTTTCCCACATATGTATCTGTATAAGCTTCTATCTTCCATGTTATGAATTCTTATCTGATGTATATGGTTCATGTCTCATTGATTTAGCTGAATAACTTGAATAGGAATCTGTATATTTCTATGTATTTGCTGTTTAGTGTTCATTCTTGAAGGAAATATTTTGGCAAACTAGCTTGGATTTGAAGCTACAACAAGAGCGATAGAAGGAGAAATGGAAGTGCTTGGACTCTAAGTAAGTTTCTTGCTCTGTGCTGTGTGTCTATTTATTGTTAGGAAAAGTATTTGAAAAGTATTTAACATGTTGTTATAAATGAAATGCAGCACATTTAGGGAAGAATTCTTTATCCGTAATTCATGATTCCGCATAACAAATGTGGTAGGATAAATTTTTGACCTAATGCTGGGGAAGGTGATATTTCCAAGGTACTTGGACCTTGCTAGTCTAGTTGTTGATGTGCATATAAATGGTTTCATAGTCCCCAAAAATATTATTGAACTAAGGGCTTCCATCAATTTCATGACCATGGAAACTATGTTGAAACTTAATCTCCAAAGGAATTTGATGAAAACCACAACAGTTATGCAACTTGCAGATCAGTCCATAGTAACCTCGGAAGGAATTGTTGAGAATGTTATGGTCGCCATTGACTATTGGGAGTATCCTACAGATTTCCTGGTCCTGCAACCAAAAACCAAGTTTAATGGTTATCCCCTCATTTTAGGGAGACCTTGGTTAGTCACTACAGACGCTTATATTATTTTTCGGGCTGGAAACATGACTATAAAAACTGGTCCCTTTTCTAAAAAACTAGTGTTATATCCTCCAGCTCATCCTTCCATTGATCATGATCTCCCTATATGGCTGGAGGATGAATAATATGAGTTATATAACACCACACCTATGTGTACCGTAGATGATGTTCTTATAGGGGGACAACTTTATGAAGATAAACTCATCAACCATGCCATTCCAAACCACTCCTCCACTAACATTCCTCTCGAAACCTTATTCAAAGAGTATGAAAGACAAGCTTGGATGGAAGTGCACTTAGTTGAGTCAACCTCTGAATCCACCAAAGCTATTGATTTTGGCCCATCCAGATATTTGAAAATCAACCCAAACCTCTCAAATGAAGAAGAGAAGTAGCTATGCTAGCTAGATGCATTTTCTTGGGATTACAAAGACATGAAAGGGGTGCATCCTTCAGTGTGAAAACATAATATTTACATCAAATAAGGATGAAAGCCCGTGAGACAACCCCAAAGAAGGATGAACCCGGCTCTAAAGGACATAGTCAAAGAAGACTTGTAGAAACTATGGGATGCATGGTTCATATATCTGATATCCAACCGTGAGTGGGTATATCCTCTTTTCCTAATCCCAAATAAGAATGGGAAGTGGTGAATTTGTGTTTATTATCGAGAACTTAACAAAGACACCAAGAAAGACCATTTACCTTTTCCCTTTATAGACCAAGTCCTGGATGGCCTTGTAGGGAAGAAGTTCTTTTCCTTCTTAGGTGGGTTGAGTGGGTACTGTTAGTATGAATCCTTTGTCGAAGTGTACGAAAAAGGACCACTTTAGCTACGCATAACTAATAGCCCTAACAACAAAAGTGGCTGCCAATATCTTCAGATCTGCTGTTAGTTGAACATGAAAGAGCTGCAAAAACCAGATCTATGCATGGAAAGACATTAAGTAGAAAAAACAAGGGTTTGCTCCATATACCAATAGACAAGACAAGAACAATTTTTGAAAGAATTTTTTATATTAATTGGGCACCTGGGAGGAAACAAGAAGGCGTATCCAATTCTCCTCAGTGGGATGGGTTATTGGAAGTCCTCAGCACTTTAGATCTAATATTTCTCTCTCTTGTTGGTGTGGAAAACCCACACAAAGAATAGAACTCAAAGGGAGCTCACACAGAAAACGGTAGAAAAGAGTGACCAAGTGTATAGATCCAGAGTGATCTAATAGGAAACAAAAGGTGAAGAATGGTAGGAAAAACACTCCTATTTATAACAAAAGATTGGGTCATTCTAGATCTTGGTGCATGGGTTAACCAGATCTAGATCCACTTTTTATGGAATATTTTATTATATTTGTTGGAGGGAAAAGGTATTTGACTTGGGTCAAATCCCTTGATTTTTCAAAAATAAATAAATAAATGATTTATTTATCTTTTTAAGGAAGCGGTTAGAAGCTAATCAAATAAATAATGATTTATTTAATTATTTAAGGAAGTGGTTGAAAGATAATTAAATAAATAATGATTTATTTAATTATTTGTGGGTGATTTGGTCATATTTAACAAGGAATATTATCTAAATAAGATTTAAATAATTATTCCTAGAAAAAAATAAGATAAATAAAGGTTTATCTAATTAATTTCTTTGTTTTTGGGTTAAACATGACTAGGAATAATAATTAAATTATGGTTTAATTAATTATTCCATGAGGAAAATCAAAAAAATATAGGTTTGTTTAATATTTCCTTTTGGGGTTTCCTGTTTAGACTATAAACAACCTAATAAATGTGGTTTATTAAGTTATTTAACATAGTGAAGGCAATTTTACTTAGGTTAAAATTGGTCTTACATGGTGTACTTGGGTCCATCTAATGATAATAGGTTAGATGACCAAAAATGGTGTAACAGATTGCCCCCCAGCGTGCGAGTGTCAGGAGCAAATCGTATGACCGAAGTACGTTGTAAGAACACAATCACTAGACAACAAAAGGGATGTCAGAGAGAGAAATGTGAGGTAGATAGTGTGCTGAAGGACTAGACCCTGAGGAGATGAGACTCGCAGGTGAAACAAGTCTCTTTTTATGAGAGGGTACCTGTGCTGAAGGCGGCGGGGGAGGCATACCTATGCCCGCCGAGACAAAGTACAAAAGAATAGTGTGTCCAGTAAACAAGGGACCGAACCATAGAGTACAGCTGGCATAATCAAGAGCTAGATAAGAATACAATGAAGAGTCTCACATACATGCTGTGCCTGGGATAACAGCCAGGACTAGTACAATAATATCTGAGTACATGAGATAAATACAACCCAAATGCCCCCCGTAAATGGGGAAGGGCTCACAAAATCTGACTGATACATGCAAATCAAAGAGGTGCTGCAAGTGGCTAAGGCCAACATCATCAAAATCTGGAGCGGCATCGAAGGCTGCAAAGAAGAGGTCATCCGGGCATGTGGGGGGCTACCTGCAGGGCCACCCCCTCATGAGGGTTGAGACATCTCACACACACCCGGGAATCATCAAGAGCTGTTGCTGGATCACTGGACCATCAAGTATACGAATCTCGATCATGCTGAAAGGAGCTGGAGAAACAATCAAGTCAAAGGGAATGAGAGATCCCTTTGCCTGATCCGAGGCACCGAACAAGAGTGGAAGATGGAACTGGTTGCACACCACCTTCAGACCCGGCTTCGAAGGTCGGGCTGAGTTGATGTCGATGGTAGGAGGCCTCGATATGCGAGGCAATGAGAGATCTCACCCAAGGGGTACCAGAGACACAGAGAGCGACATTTCAGATCGACACTAATGATGTATGTTGAAATGGAAAGGACCTAGTAGCGACTGATCACTCCCTGTTAGACATAAAGGGCATGAATTTCATGGCAAAGAATCGACACACGCTCATAAGTGACACGGGGACATGGGACTCGAAGGACACGGTCATAATGTGCGACACAAGAGAGAGACCAAGCAATGAAGGATGGAGGGGTATAGCGGGGTACAAAGGGACTCGGGATAGATTCCATGAATGCGATGATGACTCAACTTGGATGCTCTAAACAAGGGCGACTCGATGGTGCTGCCACACAGTAAAGGCCCAATGGGGGACCATGAAAACATGAGTACAAGATGGTAACTCATGACGAAAATCGACACGAACAAAGACAAGTAAGGAGGCAAAATGGTGCCCCAAGTACAAGTGTCGTAAGTGAAGAAATTCGATTTTAAGGAGAGGTGAAGTGACCCTTCTTGGACAAAATGTGTCCTGGTGAAATATCAAATCACAAAAAACTAACAGATACCCATTTGTGGGCTTGGTGAGAGCTTTCCGACGGTGCAGACGGTTTGTCAAACGGGGCTACGGTATGGTCGCAGCAGTCAAAAGAAGAAACAGGGGTTCTATTTTAATAGGGCAGTTTTCCCTCCAAATTCACTCATTTTCTATTGTTGTTGTGGTGAATGTAGAGAGGAGAGAAGGCCCTAAATCTTGCGGCTAGTGTAGTGAACAAACCGATTGTTGGAATCGAGATCCGTCAGTTGCAGGTAAGAGGCCTGACCTTACTCTTTCATTTTGATGGATTGAAAGTTCAGTTTAGGGCCCAAAATCTCAGAAACAGACCCTCCTTCATCTCTACGGCCTGGGACGCAGGTTTCAGGGCCAAAACTATGACCTGGTCCAGAAGTGGGCAGAAAACTACGACCTGGGAGATGAGGGGGGTTTGGTGCTATTTTATGGCTGAGAGTTAGGTTTTCGTGTTTGGGTATGGTATTCCCGATCTGTATCATGACAAAGATGATGTTTTTGTGCAGGTATGGCAGATTTACAGGTTAACTGGGGAGAGAGAGACCTGGGTACATTACAGGCAGAGATCCAGGTGGATCAAGGTGTCCGTCGTGTGTTGGCCAGGTTTGGGGTTCTAAATTTTTTGGAGAACCCGTTGATGAGAGCAGGAGAGCCCTTGTTGGCCCGGATTATCAGTTACTGGGATCCGGAGCATGAGGTCTTTGTAGTGCAGGGGCACAGGATCGAACTGACAGTCCAGGATGTGTATTTCTTGATGGGTCTCCCACCACTGGGGGTGGTGGGAAACATGCAGCCAGTGTTACCGCGGGGGCGGCATATCATGGAGTTTGTGGAATGACATTGTCGACCGGGTCTCCAAGTCAAGGGGACTCGGATACCGATAGGGGATCTAGAGAGGCTAGAGACCCGTGCAGTGGACGCAGCTGTGCTGCGTATCCTGGGCAACCAGGCATTCCATCACATCATCGGGGGGCAGATGATGCTTGTAGAGAGTGTGTTGAGTGGGACCTACTATGGGTGGGCCCAAATGATGCTGGCGTTGCTAAAGCGACAGTTGTCGCTCTACAAGCGGCAAGTGAACCACGATTGCTCGTATGGGACTTTATTGTGCGCCTTATTCTTTGAGAAGATCCCGACCTTGCGGCCTCGTATACAGCTCCCAGATGGGGGCCCGAGAGAGCCCAGGATGCGCCGATGGGGGCATCAACTGTGCAGAGGAGGAGGAGGGGTGGTCGGGCGAGTGTTTCGACCTGAGTTCTTTGCCCATTGGGATCATATGCCGTTATACATAGACGACTATCTTTATAGTGGGATGAGTTATTGTGGTGATCTGGACCTACCACTTCCACCTGGTCGAGTATGGGGGCCCGATGGTAAGTGATAAGTAACTATTCTTGTATGGGCATGTTAAAGTTATTGAATAGGAGATATGGTACTGATTCATGTACTTTTGGAATGCAGATATAGCTTCGGTAAAACTGGCCGGATATATGGGACATCCGGCAGCCTCGGGAGCTACAGGGCCGAGTGGGTCGAGAGCAGCACGTAACGAGGATGCAGCCGCCCTCCTAGAGGACATCCGTCGTAGATGTGAGACGTTGCTGATCGGAGTTTCAGAGCGCGGGTGGCAAGACTTAGATGACCAGTATGTGGAGGCATGCATTGGTCTTCCCTCGGAATGGCGAGGTGTCATGCGGCGCATGGCGATGGCCGGTCAAGGCATACGTGATCTACAGGCTGCAGGGGCAGAGCCATTGGCTCGGGATCCTCCAGATAGTGAGTAGGTGTGGGGCATGTGGTGCCCCCTAGTGTGTATGTAGGGGCAGGTGGTGCCCCTAGTTTTGAGTTGTTTGTAACATGCGATGGGCATGTCATATGTATCAGAGTAGATGGACTCTAAACACATGTTTTGCAACACATATTATGGATATGCATCATTTTTTAATGATTATAAATGTTATTGTCTTGTATGAAATGCGTGCGATAAATGCCAATCTAGAACATGGTTTGCAATACTATCCACATAGTGATTCTGTTCTCGAGGTACATGGTTGAAAGTTATGGTTTCAAATGCACGTATCAAGAGTTTCACTTGTAAATATCGTCTAAACAGCATAGGGTTATGCACACGATAAACACCATTTAGTTGCATGACAAGAAGTAGGGAATCCAAACGAACGTGCAGATGGAGGATGCGATGGAAGAGGGCATCGACTAAGAGACCATGCACTGCATCATATTCGGCCTGATTGTTGGTGGCAGAACCAATGCAGACCCCGTTGGAGAGAACAAGGGCATGCAAGGGGGTGAAGATGGCCCAACCTGCCGAGGCTAGATTCC
This sequence comes from Pinus albicaulis, assembly GCA_034641835.2. NCBI lineage: Eukaryota > Viridiplantae > Streptophyta > Pinopsida > Pinales > Pinaceae > Pinus > Pinus albicaulis. The sequence continues at coordinate 675,265,755 of CM076582.1, read as the reverse complement.
GGGAGTAACGACTTGCACCATCGGCATAACCGATAAAGGGTGTGGACGGGGGGGTCCTGTGGAATGGTGTTACAAGACAACAAATGAGGGGAGGAAAGGCAATGACGGCAATGTGAGTGGACAAAAGTCATCGAGCGGCAACTGCGGGAGGGAGTGCAAGGAGCAGGATGACTATGAATCATATACAGACTAGAGAGTGGTATATGAGGGGTATCGGAAGTATGGTGAGGGCTCAGGCTGTGGAGGTCAACAGAGACACGGGTGGAGTGATCTCGGGTATGGGTAGAAAATGTTGTGTAACCAGCTCCAAAAAGAGAAGAAAAGAGATATTCACGCCTTGGAAATAAGCCACTTCGAGGGGGCAACCTCCAATACATTACATGAATGAACAATTCTTGGATGATACAATTCACAAAACCTCCTTTCTATATATAGGAGTCCATGGGGCCATAATGTAATCCTAGTGGGCCACACAATGTAATCCTAGCCGACCCAAAAATAATAATTTAAAGGCACAATAATAACAAAATGGGGTTACAAGGGTACAATTATAACAATAAGGGGTTTACACTAACAATAATAAGGGGCTACACTAGTGATATAGGGACCTAACATGCCCCTCTCCTTCAAAAAAGTGTTGTCCTCAACACTTCGAGTAGCTTCTGGTGCTTCGTATAAAATTCTCATCCTCCCATGTAGAATCTCTGGGTAAGTTCTTCCACTTGATGAGATACTCCGAAATTGATCGATTCCGTAGTTGTCGAGTTCTTTTTCCACGATCGCTTCAGTTTCCAATATGATTTTCCCTTCCCCATCAAGTTCTGGCAATACTGTTTGAACTGGAAGATTTTCACCTATAACCTTCTTTAAACATGAAACATGGAAAACTGGATGTACTCGCGAAGAAGCAGGAAGCTCCAATTTGTATGCCATAGTACCAATCTTTTGCAACACCTTGTAAGGACCATAGTACTTTGGCGATAATTCATTATCCTTCTTTGCTTGCTTGAGGGACATTTGTTTGTATGGTTGTAGCCGTAAAAATACCCAATCTCCTACATCAAAACTTCTCTCGCTACGATGTTGATTTGCCTGTTGTTTCATTCGATTTTGTGCCAAATTCAGGTTATCCTTTAGAGTTGGAGAACTTCTTGCTGATGCTCGATGTGATCTTCCACTGCTTGAACCTTCGAATTTTCCCTTAAAGATGATGTGATGGATGGTGGATGATATCCATAAAGTGCCATAAATGGGGTCATTTTTGCTGCGGTATGGAAGGAAGTGTTATACCACCATTCAGCGAGAGGTAACCACTTGACCCATTGTGTTTGTTTATCGGATACAAAACAACGAAGATATCCTTCCAAACATTTATTTACTATCTCTGTTTGACCATCAGATTGAGGATGATAAGATGAGCTATGAGCTAATTGAGTACCCAAACAAGAAAATAACTCCGTCCAAAAATTTCCAGTAAAAAATGGGATCTCTGTCGCTCACAATAACCCTTGGGCTTCCATGTAGCTTTTGAATTCTGTCCATAAATGTAGTAGCAACTGTACTTGCTTTAAATGGATGAGATAATGCACAAAAGTGTGCATACTTAGTAAGTCTATCAACTACCACCATGATGACACTCTTTCCTTCGGACTTAGGTAAACCTGTGATAAAATCCATTGAAATCTCCTCCCAACGTTGACCTGGAATGGATAAAGGTTGTAGAAGTCCTGGGGTCTTAATTGTTTCCACTTTATTCTGCTGGCAAACCAAACATTCCGCCACAAACTTTCGAATATCGGATTTAAGGCCATCCCAAAAAAATTCTTTCTTCACCCTGTGGTAAGTTTTTAAAAATCCTGAGTGTCCTCCTAAAGGAGAAGTGTGCAATTCGAGAAGAATCTTTTGTTTTAGTTGGGAATTCTTACAAAGATATAAGCGATCTTTGTACCATAAGGAATCATTTTTCCAACTAAATGTATCGGATGTACTAGGATCTTGCTGCAACTTTTGAATGAGTGTCCATACATCTTTGTCCTTCTTCCATTCATCTCTTGCTTCAGTTATCCAATCTGGTTGGATAATAGAAATGGCACACAACAATGCTTCCACCTCTTCATTCTTTCTTGAGAGTGCATCTGCAACAACATTAAGCTTTCCTTTTTTGTAGATTATTTCAAAGTCATAACCCAACATCTTTGTGACCCATTTTCGCTGCTCTTCTGAAGATAGTCTTTGCTCCAAAAAGTGTTTAAGACTATCATGATCAGGTTTTACCTTGAAGTGTCTTCCCATTAGGTAAGTTCGCCATTTCTTTAGTGCATGTAGTATTGCTAACATTTCCTTCTCATAAATAGGTTTCTGTAAATACTTTCCTTTGATTGGACGACTTTCAAAAGCAATGGGTCTTCCTTCCTGCATTAAAGCTGCACCAATTCCATTTCCTGAGGCATCACATTCCACAATAAAGGTTTTTGTGAAGTCTGGCGTAGCTAAGACCGGTGCTAGGCACATTGCCTCTTTAAGATGTTCAAAGGCCTTAGTTGCTTGAGGAGTCCATGAAAATGCATCTTTCTTCAATAATGTTGTTAGAGGTGCTACTATTCTCCCATAATTCTTAACAAACTTGCGATAATACCCTGTTAACCCGAGAAATCCTCGCAACTACTTTGTGGTTGTAGGGACTTTCCATTCCTTAATGGCTTTAATTTTGTTAGGGTCTACTTTAACACCCTCGTGAGATACAATATGACCGAGATATTCCACCTCTTGTACTCCAAAGAAACATTTGGATGTTTTTGCATATAATTGTTTCTCCTGCAATAGTTTGAGCACCTTGTCAACATGTTGAACATGATCCTTCCAAGACCTGCTGTAGATTAGTATATCATCAAAAAATACTAGCACAAATTTTTCTAAGGAAGGGTTTGAAAATGGAATTCATCAACCCTTGAAATGTAGAAGGTGCATTGGTAAGGCCAAAAGGCATGACCAAAAATTCATAATGACCCTCATGAGTTCGAAATGTTGTTTTTGGAATATCTTCGGTATTCATTCTAATTTGATGATATCCTGAACGAAGATCCAACTTGGTAAAATAAATTGCTCCATGTAATTCATCCAATAATTCATCAATCACAGGAATGGGAAATTTGTCTTTAATGGTGAGCTTATTGAGCTCCCTATAATTCGGACACATTCGCCATGATCCATCCTTCTTGTGTACCAATACTACAGGAGCAGAGAAAGAACTTTGACTGGGTTGAATTATACCCGCCTCTAACATTTCTGCAATCATACGTTCAATTTCACTTTTTTGGAAGTAAGGATATCTATAAGGCCTGATGTTTTGAGGAACACTTCCTGGAATCAAATGAATAGCGTGATCATGATCACGAATAGGTGGGAGTCCTTTGGGAGTTTCAAACACCTTGGAATGATTGTCCAAGACTTGTTGGAGATGTGCAGAAATAGATGATTTTGATGTTGGAACTTCTAGTGAGCATAATTGTGCAATTACGCCTCGCTGTTCTTTCTTTAGAAGCTTTGTCATGACATTAGAGCTTATTATCCTTCCTGGCTTCCCCGCAATACCCAGTAATTCGACTTCCTTTCCTTCTGAAAAAAATTTCAAGAAAAGTTCTTGAAAATTAAAAGCTACCGTCCCCAAAGATTGTAACCATTGTACTCCTAGTACAACATCGGCACCTCCCATAGGAATGGCAAGCATTGGACTAGTCAATACATATTCCCCCATGGTTAGCTTGATATTATGGCATTTTTCAGAGCAATTTATAGTTCCTCCATTTGCAACCATCACTTGAAATTCTGGTGCTGGGTATAGGAAACAATTTAATTCCTTGGCTACCTTACAATGAATAAAATTATGGGTGCTACCTGAATCAATCAACACTATTACCTTTTTCTTCTTGATTTTTCCTTCTATCTTGAGAGTTTGAGGAGTGGTAATTCCTGCCGGTGCATTACACGATATGGTCGGATTCATTTCTTCCTCTTCTAGGGCTGGTTCCTGGTGTATATCCTCTTCTTGTTCATTTTCTTCTTCCTCTTCACAATCTATGTAAAATAATTTCTTCTCGACACATTTATGACCTTTAGTGTATTTGCTATCACAACTGTAGCAAAGCCCTTTTGCTCTTTTTTCTTCCAATTGTTGTGGTGTCAACCTTGTAGGTTGTGGAAATCTAGGCGTAGAAACACTTTCTTCTTTATAGAATTGAGTGGTAGGCTTCCTTGTCGCCATAATTTTACATTCAACTTTTCTTGCCAACCTGAATGCCTTCTCCAATGAATCGGGTTCCAAAACGCGAACTTCATGTTGGATGTTATCCTTTAGAGTGCCTATGAAGAGATCAATCCTGTGTTCCTCTGGAATATCAGTTACCCTTATATTCAATTTTTGGAAGTCCTCAATGTGCTATCCCACTAAACCCTTTGTTTGAGATTTATCAATTGGCTAAAGAAGGTGTTGCTCTTTGTATCCTCATAATGTGCTATCATTTCCTCCGTAAAAATTGACCAAGTGACAATTTTTTTACGGGAGCAAAGCCATTGATACCATAAAAATGTATTTTGTTCTAAATGTAAAGTTGCAATGTGTACCTTTTGTGTGTTTTGTACGTTATGGAGATCAAAATATTGCTCCATCTGTAGTATCCATGTTACAGGATCCTTTCCATCAAACTTCCTCATATCCATCTTTGGAATGTGGTGGTTCTTCCCGCCAACATTAGAGTTTATGAAATCACAATTAACATTTATTTTGTTCTCATCATGAGGTTCTTCTACTATCTTTTCACCATTAGGAAACCTTTCTTGTATAAACTTTGTCAAACCTTCTATGTCTGCTTTTAGAAAATTCTTCATGTTTTCCATTTTCTCATCGATCTTATCAATCTTAGCTTCCATGCCCACTTCCATGCCATCCATCTTAGCTTCCAAACCAACCATCTTAGCTTCCACGCCTTTCTTCAAACCATCCATCTTATTTTCCACGCCTTTCTTCAAAACTTCCATTTCATTTTTTGTTGTTCTTTGCGAGAGCGAAATTTGCTCTTGTAATTTTGATATGTCATGTTGCCATTCTTCATCTTCATGAGTCATAGTAGAGCCTTCTGAAGGCTTAATGGGTGTTGAATTCTTTTTAGGGGCCATTTTAGAATAAAATACTGATATATATTCTACACTATGCCCTTGGAATCGATTCAACTTGATTCTTCAAACAAGACTTATGCAATTCGGAAAAAAAATACACACCTTTTACTAGCTTTTAGGAGATCGATATTGAAATTGAATTATCTCTGTAATTGAAAATCTTCGATATCTGAAATTCCGCCCTGTAGTAGCCCTCTAAAGCTTCTTTCAAATGCCACAGGTCTGACCTGATTTTGATTCTCCAAGACAAAGTTGTGTCCAATCTCCCACAATGACCTAATTCTGGACTGGTTCAGTAGAGCGAGCTTGTACGACTTGCCACGTGTCACTGTTTTGTCCTTTGTTTCTGAAATTGATAGAAAAGAAACTACAGGCCGTGTAATTATGACTAATTTTGACGGCACTCCAATCCAATATTCAGAGAGAGAGTTATTGAACTTTTCCCACGATCACCTCTTTGAGATGAAATTCAGGAGCCTGAAAAAGCACTACATTCCACAGATCATATCTCCACAAATATTGCGAACCAAGCTCTGAAATTTTTTGATGAATTTCCTCAGTATTTCAGCTTCGCACCATATGAATTTCAGATTCTGAACCTTCGTAGAAAACATTTTATAGCGCAAATGCCACGATGACCTGTTTAGGAGCCTGAAAAAATACCTGACTTCCACAGATGATATCTCCGAATTTATTACGAACCAAAATCTGAAATTTTTATACAAGCTTCCTCAGGATATTTTCTTCGCACCCTAAAACTTTCAGCTTCTGAAACTTCGTAGAAAAAAATTTATAGCGAAAATGCCACGATGACCTGTTTGGAGCAGCGAAACCCTAGAATCCAAAGCTCCGATACCAAATGTTGTGTAACCAGCTCCAAAAAGAGAAGAAAAGAGATATTCACGCCTTAGAAATAAGCCACTTCGAGGGGGAAACCTCCAATACATTACATGAATGAACAATTCTTGGATGATACAATTTACAAAACCTCCTTTCTATATATAGGAGTCCATGGGGCCATAATGTAATCCTAGTGGGCCACAATGTAACCCTAGCCGACCTAACAATAATAATTTAAAGGCACAATAATAACAAAATGGGGGTTACAAGGGTACAATAATAACAATAAGGGGTTTACACTAACAATAATAAGGGGCTACACTAGTGATATAGGGACCTAACAGAAAAGGGGTGGCCGGGTGAAACAACAGGGGAGGATGCAGGGGGACTGAGCTCCGAGTGTCTCGCAGAGGAGGATAAGTAAAGAATGGTTGTGGTAGACTCCGTCATCTGAACATCAGGGGGGGGAATTTTGATGGGGGCGGGGGAATCCTCATGCTGGCCTGAAGCATACTGCATGAGTATGGGAGAGGCGGATTGATTCTGTTCAACCTCATACTCTCGGACTACCTCTAAAGAGGCGTGGTAATGCGTCAGGTGAGGACAATGGTGGGAGTAATGGCCATGAACACCGCACAAAGCACAGGGTTTATTGGTGCGGAGAGTCTTGGGGTTCTTGGTTACGGATGAAGAAGGAATAGAGGCTTCAAGGACCGTAGATTCATGGAACGCGACTTTAACCATGGGCTGAATACGGGGCAACTCGGGACAAGCATGGGTGGCATGACCGGCGACATCACACAAGGCGCAAGGCTTTGCGGGCGGAGGAGGGGCTGGGTCAGTCATTGTGGTCTTGTCTTTAGGTTCCCCCTTGCGAGCTTTTCCTTTCTTCGCAGGAGCCGTCACGACAGGAGAAGGGTCCTATGGAGGTGCTGGGGGCATAGTGGCAATGGAGGAAGCGAGGGGGACCGGTTGAACCGGTGTCAAAGTTATATAGGGTTTGGGGTGACCGGGAGGGGTAGCTACTGGAGGATCAAGGTACCAGACTGGTATACCCAAGGTCAGGTTAGGGAGAGAGAGGGTGGCCATGACGGGGACAGAATATACTCCGAGAGGGGGAGCCAGGAAAGGTATCTGCCCAACAGGGTAATGACCAGGAGGGACAACTCCGAGATGGTTAAGGCCTGGGGGAACCGATCTAGGAGGATAAAGGGGTTCAGGGATACCAGCTGTAGGGGGAGGGCCAGAAGGAGGAGGTCCGGCTGGCTGAAATGAATGGCTAGGAGCGGGTTGCAGAGGGCGAGGGGGAGGTTGCTAACTAGCCGAGGCAGGCCGCTTACGGGCAGCTTGAGACGATTGCATCATGCAAACATTCGATAAGCTGGAATCAGTGATAGGAGGAGGGGGAAGGTTAGGGAAAGTTCCAAGCAGGGAGGAATCTTTGTAAACGCCGGGGGAGACACTGGTCAAGGAATCGACGATTTGCTTGTTGGCTACAGAAGAGATGGTCGTCTCAGGTGAGGTCTGAGATTTTGGCTCATGATATGTCAACTGATCAATGGTGACTATCTTTCCATTAATGGGGAAAGACATCTTGCGAAAAACCGCGGAGGGGATAGCAGACATGGCATAGGTGTAGCTTCGCCTCAATAGAATGTTGTAGTCTAGAGGGGCATCGATGACTTCGATTTCGACGCAAACAGTCTTACCGGCAAGGGTGATAAGACAGTTACGAAAAAGGCCAATGGGCTGGGAGGCGTGGCCGTCCCACGCTCAAAGGGTGATCATGGAAGGGGCCAAGTTAGGAGATCCGAGTTGCTTCCAAACCGAGGTGGACATCACACAGGTGGATGCCCCCTCATCAATTATACACCAAGAAACATTGGCATTCTGGATTTTGACCGGGATTTGGAAGGCGACGAAAGCAGGAAGAGGAGGATGTTCTGATTGATGGGCATCGAAAACAATCATTTGGTCATCAACAGGATCTACAGTGCCCACGGCAGATAGTAGAGCCTTATTTTGGGAAGGGCACGTCTGGAGGAGTTCCAGTGTGGAAATGGCAGCAGGAGATTGCGCCAAATCATCTACTATGCTATACGAATGAGCAACTCGACTGGAAGCAGCGTTTCGGCGTAATGGTCCCTTAGGAATCTTGGTATGAACCTCAACTTTGGGTTGAGGGATATGTAAGGGGCCACTGGATGTCGAAAGAGGCTCTGTAGAACCTGAAGAAGGAGGCTCGAGGGCAGACTGAGCAGGAGGCTTGGGGTATTGGCGAGACCGAGTTTGAAGGTGAAGGTCGACGGTTGGGGAAGGATCAGAGTGCATCATAAGGATATGGTAATCAGAGGAACCAGAAAGGGAAGGGGGAGTGGCGACCTGGCCGTCAGGTGGTTGGGTAGCCACGAATCCTTGCTGAGGGAAAGGATCAGTAAACACAGCTGGTTGAGTAGTGGCCACATTAGGGGGAGCATGAGGGGAGGCATGTTGTCCTCGTAATGTGGCTTGAGACTCCCACATCTGCCGCATCTGTGGTAAAAGGGGACAATCGTGGGTGTAATGACCATAAACACCGCAACACGAACAAGGCTTATTTGTGCGAAGCGGTCTGTCCGGCTTGGGCTGAGTGCCTTGTTGCTGGTTGGAAGTGTTAGGGTCAACACCTAGATTGGGTCCACGGGTACTAGGGGCAGATTGGTTTGGATTGCCTCTCCACCTTCTTTGAGAAGAAGGGGGATTAGTCATGCCCTGCTGTGCAAATACTTGCCCTGGAGGGGGCTGTAAGTGCTGTTGCGGTTTTGGAGGAGGCAAGGGAGATGGAAGCGCATATGTTGGGGGAGATGGCGCACCAACCTGCGGATAAAGGTAAGGGTTAGGTTGGGAAACATTGAGGTAAGCAGGAGGTTGGGAAAAAGGAGGAGGCATGTCGTATCCTGGATACATGCTACCGGGAGGGGGAAGAGTGCTAGAGGTGCTGGCCCCTCCTTGAGGGAGACCATAGCCCATAAGAGGTTGAGCGTATGGATGGGAAAGGGCTCCAACGATACCGTCGGCGGAATGAGATGCCCCCGGGACGTTAGCACCGCCGGGCCTGGGGAGGTCAGGAAGGACGGTATAAACATAACCGGATTGAGTGTAGATCAGGTCATATTTCAAGGCTATTTGGAGGGCGGCTACTTTAGTTTGAGGAAAATGGGAGGCGACATCTTTGCCGATAGGAGCTAAGAGGGTGCGAAGGAACTAGTCCATGTAAACCCAATCTTCGAAGGGGGGGGCTCGACGTAAGCTCCATCTTCGTCGCCATTCCTGGACATGGGCGGAAAGGCGGGTCGAAGAGGTTTGCTTGAAGGAAGTCAAGAGCTTCGTGCCAGTATCGTATCGGAGAGGGAGCTGGAAATAAGATTGTGCGTGCCGGGCAAGGTCGGCAGTGTGTGTAAAGAGGTGGGTCGGCCGATGATGTCACTAGAGCCCCCAGAAGCGTGCGTTGGAAAAAACGAAGACGGATGGAGTCATCGGTAATGGAATTGGAGGAACATCACATGTGGAAAGATCGGACATGATTGGTTGGATCTTCTCCAGCAAGGCCTTCGAACTTAGGGATGTCAGAGGGGAGCTTGGTTGGCATAGCAGGCCAACCAACATCATGGCGGATAGGGTCAATGATCAACTAATTGAAATTGGGGAGGCTGAGGCCTGCAATGTACGGCAGCAAGGGTATGGCCGAGGTAGTTCCTGTGGCGGTTCCGCTAGTAGTGGTTCCGGCATTAGGGCCTGGAGCACTGCTAACGTTAGGCCCTGGACCAGACATAGTGAAGGTGACAGGGGGAGAACCAGGAGGAGAGGGAGAACCCAATGAATCAGAAGAGGAGTCGGAGTGCGGACTCGGAGGAGGACTGGCTCGACGATGGCAGGACGGAGTAGGTCGATCAACCGGAAACTGAGGGTGAAGGCCAAGAAGTCTCCGAGAAAGGCGCCTTGGGGGCGCAATGATGATGGGAAGAAGGAAACCGACAAGGGAAAACAGGGACAGAATCAAGTGAGGTCAAGGGCAGAAAAAGGTGCAGTGACAATTGATTTTAGAGTCTTTTCCAGGCGGTGTTAACCAGGCGCTTCTTCACTTAGGGTCAGTGTGTGGCGTGCGTTAATTTTAATTTTTAAACCCTTTCCGTTTTGAGAGCAAGAAAATGTGTGCTGCGTAACTGAAAATATATCTGCAGAGAACAGTATATAATGCTGAAATAACAGAAAAATAACAGCTACTAATGCATTGCTTCAACCCAAGAAGGTGGGCCGCTCAAAATTAATCTAAAAAAGGGCAAAAATCTAGGCAAAACACACTTAAAAAGAGGCCAATAGATCAAGGGTCGAAAGGGATAGGGATATAAAGGATAAAGCTGCTGAAAAGAGATGCAGATCACAGCCAAGAGACAGAGGCAAGGTGGTTGGAAAAAGGGAAGAAATCAGCAAAAAGCGGAAAGGACAGAGAGGAGGTCCTAAAGAGAGGTCCAAACAAAATGACAAGAGGTGATTTGAAAGGAAGGAAGGCTGATTTGAAGGGATCTGAGGAGGAGGTTCCAGATCTGAAAAAAGGAAGGCTGAAACTCTGAAAAACAGACGGCTAAAATAGCTAAAACTCTTCCACAAAAAGTGGAGGGTACTAAAGCCCTAGGGGGCTGGGTTCCCACTTAGATGAGGAAAAACAGATCAAAACTAGGTCAAAGCGGGCTGATACAGAGGCTGGAAAACCCTGACAGAAGCTTCAGCAAAACCGAGAAAAAATGCATAAAAATCACTGAAAAATTGGCAGGTCGCAAGTTCTGACCTGTTTTCAGTGCAGGTCGCAGAAAAGGGGCAGAAAAGTGTGACCTGGAGGTCCAGGTCGTAGGTTATGGGCCAAAAAGTGCGACCCCCCGTTCCGGTTGTCTCGGCGGTAGATTTTCAGAAAATTTGCCGTCTCAGTTGAGGTTGGTGTCGCTTACCTGCGCAATAGGGCCAGAAACACACGGAAGTTAGAAATTTTAATGTTTTAGGGTTTTATGTGAGAAAAACAACATAAAAATAAGAAAAATAAACAGCTGAAAAGAAACCCTAGGGTCTGAAGTAGCTGGATATGCAGGAATATGAAAAACGACAGCGGTCATAATTTAAAACCCGTGTGGAGTCGCCATTTGTTAGTATGAATCCTTTGTCGAAGTGTACGAAAAATGACCACTTTAGCTACGCATAACTAATAGCCCTAACAACAAAAGTGGCTGCCAATATCTTCAGATCTGCGGTTAGTTGAACAAGAAAAGAGCTGCAAAAAACCAGATCTATGCATGGAAAGACATTAAGCAGTAAAAACAAGGGTTTGCTCCATATACCAATAGACAAGACAAGAACAATTTTTGAAAGAATTTTTTATATTAATTGGGCACCTGGGAGGAAAACAAGAAGGCATATCCAATTCTCCTCAGTGGGATGGGTTCTTGGAAGTCCTCAGCACTTCAGATCTAAGATTTCTCTCTCTTGTTGGTGTAGAAAAACCCACACAAAGAATGGAACTCAAAGGGAGCTCACACAGCAAATGGCAGAAAATGGTGACCAAGTGTATAGATCCAGAGTGATCTAATAGGCAACAAAAGGTGAAGAATGGTAGGAAAATCCCTCCTATTTATAACAAAATATTGGGTCATTCTAGATCTTGGTGCATGGGTTAACCAGATCTAGATCCACTTTTTATGGAATATTTTATTATATTTGTTGGAGGGAAAAGGTATTCGACTTGGGTCAAATCCCTTAATTTGTCAAAAATAAATAAATAAATGATTTATTTATCCTTTTAAGGAAGCGGTTAGAAGATAATCAAATAAATAATGATTTATTTAATTATTTAAGGAAGTGGTTGAAAGATAATTAAATAAATAATGATTTATTTGTGGGTGATTTGGTCATATTTAACAAGGAATATTATCTAAATAAGATTTAAATAATTATTCCTAGAAAATAATAATATAAATAAAGGTTTATCTAATTAATTTCTTTGTTTTTGGGTTAAACATGACTGGGAATAATAATTAAATTATGGTTTAATTAATTATTCCATGAGGAAAATCAAACAAATATAGGTTTGTTTAATATTTCCTTTTGGGTTTTCCTGTTTAGACCATAAACAACCTAATAAATGTGGTTTATTAAGTTATTTTACATAGTGAAAGCAATTTTACTTAGGGTAAAATTGGTCTTACATGGTGTACTTGGGTCCATCTAATGATGATAAGTTAGATGACCAAAAAATGGTGTAACAGGTACAATCAAATTAAAATCAGCCCTGAAGACTAGGGTAAGACTACTTTCACCTGCACTTGGGGTGCTTTCGCTTATAGAGTCCTACCGTTTGGGTTGTGCAATTCCCTAGCTACCTTCCAAAGAGTTGTCTTGAGGATCTTTTCTGAGTTATTCCATGACTCTGTCGAAATCTACATGGATGATTTCACACCATATGGAGATGACTTTCAGGAATCTCTATCCAATTTGGGTAAAGTAATAAGAAGGTGCATTGAGATGCATATCTACCTTAGCCTAGAAAAGTGTGAATTCCTGAAGAAAGAAGGGGTTGTATTAGGACACTCCATATCCCAAGAAGGAATACAGGTAGACCCAAACAAAATCATTATCATCAAAAGGGTACCTGCTCCTCAAAAGAAGAAATATGATAGGAGTTTCTTAGGCTTAGTTGGTTACTATAGAAGGTTCATCAAAGATTTCAGCAAGATGGATTCTCCATTATTTGCATTATTGGCCAAAGATTCTAAGTTTATTTGGTATGGTCCTTGTCAAGAGGCTTTCAAGCTCATTAAGGGAAAGTTGACTACTGCCCCCATCCTCCGAGGTCCAAATTGGACTCTTCCTTTCCACATCCACACTGATGCATCCAAAAATATGTAGGGGTAGCATTAGGAAAATTAGAAGACAAAATCCTTTATGCCATTTATTTCATCAATAAGAACTTGTCCAAGGCCGAGATGAATTATATTGTTACTAAGAAGGATATGTTAGCCATTGTCCATGCTTTGAAATAGTTCAGGAATTATGTAATTGGATATCAAACCTTTGTTCACACTGACCATGGAGCCATCAAGTATTTAATGAAAAAATCGGATGTTAATGCAATGATAATTATATTGTTGTTACTTTTGCAGCAATTTTATTTGACTATTATTGATAAACCTGGAATGGAGAATGTTGTTGCAGATTTGTTGTCCAGGTTAGCTGTCCCTACAGTTGAAGAAGGAATGGTGGATGACCAGCTGCCAGATGAGTATCTCTTTGCTATATCAACACTCTCACCATGGTTTTCTGATATAGCCAACTACCTGGTTGCTGGGAGACTCCCTCCTAATCTTTCATTCAAGGAGAGGAGCAAAATCATTATAAAAAGTGCCCCTTTCACATGGATTGGGGGAAACCTTTTTAAGCTAGGCCCCAATCAAATCCTGAGGATATGTGTGAGGGAGGAAGAAGTTTTTGATATCCTCTCTACATGTCATGACAACCCATGTAGAGGCCACTTTGCTACAAAGAGAACTACTTACAAATTTTTGTAGGAAGGATACTATTGACCTACCCTTCACCAAGATTCCAGAAGATACAACAGCAGATGTGACCAGTGCGAAAGGATGGGGAAACCAATGCAAAGGGATGAGATGCCTTTGCACCCTCATGTGGCTCTTGATCCATTTGACAAATGGGGGATGGACTTTTTTGGACCTATCTATCCACCATCAGGACAAAAGAAGTATATCATAGTCTGCACTGATTACCTAATAAAGTGGGCTGAAACAAAAGAATTGAAGGTAGAAACCGAGGTGAAAGTAGCATAATTTCTGAGGGAGAATGTGTTTTAAAAGTTTGGCTACCCCAAAGAAATAGTCACTGATCAAGGAGCACAATTCACCTCTCACCTCATTGAGAATATTTTGAGGAAGCACAATATTAAGCATATAACTTCTACTGCTTATCACCATTAGGAAAATGGCCAAGTAGAAGTAACTAATAGATATTTAGAGAACATCCTCACCAAGGTTGTGAGTACTAACATAAAATATTAGGCAGACATATTGGTGGAAGCTACTAGGGCCTACAACACTACTTGGAAGACAACAACAAGATTCACTCCTTATGAACTAGTTTATGGTAACAAGGCTCTACTTTCAGTTGATTTTGAATTCAATACTTTAATAATGGTAGCTGAATTAAATATATATCTATCAAATTCCCAAAAAGAGAGTTTGTTGCAACTAAATGGATTGGATGAGTTCAGAATGCAAACACATCTTCACATGGATGTAGTTCAACTGCAAAGGAAGGTCTCGCATGACAAGAACATCAAGAAAAAGACATTCCAAGAAGGATTTTTGGCGTTGTTGTATGATTCTAGGTTTAAATATTTCAGAGGCAAGCTGATGACAAGATGGTTGGGACCTTACATAGTGGAAAATTATTTTGATAATGGCGCAGTTCAAATCAGAACCATAAATGAGGAAGGAATCCCCTTGCTTGTCAATGGTCACAGAATTAAAATTTACAAGAATTCTTTGTCAAAGGAAGAGTTCATAAATTCAATAAGCAGAGAGGTGTGTGTGATGGGAAACTCCATAGTTTCCCACACCTCCTAGAAAAAAAAATAAAAAAAAATTGATGGGTGAAAACCTCTCTAAGGCACCCAAGGCAAGCTTGTGGGTTAAAAACCTCGATGGAGGTAGCTCACTTGCTAAAAAATATATATAAAAAAGGAAAAAGGAATAAAGATCCATGGGTGAAAACCTCTCAGAGGCACCCAAGGCAAGTTTGTGGATTGAAAACCTCCATGGAAGCAGCCCACAAAAAACAAAAAATACATCTCCATCTCTGTGTTTTCTATGTTTGTTGCTTTGCAGGTTATTAATGGTTTATGGAAACACAGGGAAGCATTCATCTTCTTTTCACTTCTTCTATTTTACCATCCATCCCATCATTCACTCCATTCATTTTCATAACTTACTCCATCACCTTCATGCACCACATTCCTCCATTCCTGAGCATAATGTAGTAAGGAAATTCCTACAGACATCATGGAATTCCTACATTGCAAAAATATGTTCTTGAACAACAAGAAAAACAAGAGAGGAGCTGACAACGCAGACCCCAGGCAAGACAAGAGTACCGCCCATGGCATTTAGAGAATCCCCATGCAACATCTATAATGGGATGTAACATCAAGGAAAGATCATAAGCTGACTCAGAGAGCTTCTCATTCAGCAAGTTGCTCACTTAGAGAACAGGAAAATAGCAAAGAACGCATCATATAAGAGGATTTTCTCCAAATTCTAGCCCCTGTAAATTCCTTGAAAGAAACAGGTAAACTCAGGTATAGCTTCTCACCCCTCGCTATGTGTCCATAATAGGAAGAAATAATTAAATTTGAAGACTTAGAGTTTAAGGGCAGAAAGGTGGCCAGTTAGCATGGCCACCATCGTGAAGTATGACTAGTGAGAACTACAAAGTCACGCCACCTGGGCATGCAAAAGAAAAAAAATTCAATCAATGGAGTAGAGGAGAATGAGGGGAGGAAACACGTAGTCCATCATGAATTGATAGGGATAAGGAAACAACGGCCTCTAACGAAAACTGGAGATGAAACTGAGTTACATAGGTGCTCGAGAATGAGTTGCACAGTCTAATAATAAAGAGGGCGCATCTCATCCAAGCCAGTCAATTGAAAATTTTAAAGGGAGAGAGACTGACAAAAGCCCATAGTGCTTAGAGAAGAAAGAGAGAAAGAGCCAGAAGAAGAAAAAGAGGAACCAGAAGGAGAAACATAAGAAGAACCAGCATAAGAAGAAGAACTAACAGTGGAAGAAGAACCAAAAGAATAGGAAAAACCAAAAGAAGAACCATAAGAGAAACACGAAGTACCATAAGAAAAGGAGGAAGAGAGAAAGGGCCAAGAAAAAATAGAAGATATGGAAATAGAAGTAATATATGTAGCAGGAAGTGAGTGAGAATTAGACTCATAACACAACACCACATCCCCTCAAGACAAAGAGGTAGTTGCCACCTTAGCTCCTCTGAGCGCAAAGAAAAGAAGGCATACCTCTATGTATCTCATAGCTGACAAGAGTCAGAGGATAAGTTAGAGAGAGCCAAAAACTCCTCCTATAATCCCGATTATCATTGAATAATCTCCAAGGGAGGAGGAAAGAATTGAAGAAATAGTTTTGAAGGAGCATCAGCATAAGGCACAGGCAAAGAATGTAGCATTGAATGAGAAATTGCATCAAAAAGAACAACATGTAGCCACCTTGGAAATCTTATGCATAGAATCCCTTTAGTATGGATTCCCTTTTGACTCATATGTTGTGTACCACAAGGAGCAATGGCTCCTATTTCAAATAAAAACTATAGCCTCCCATGGATCACTACCTTTCCAAGATTGTAGGAAATTCATGGATTTCTACAAGCAAGCTAACATGGATGATCAGGCAAGGATGGAAGAGTCTTATGTGCATAACCTTGTGCTGAAAAATCTGGATAATTTGGACCTCAATCCTACAATGGGAGATATGCAGTTGATGGCTTTAGTATCTTGTATGATGAATGAGGACACTAGAGAAAAAGAGATATGGTGGGTCATGAGAAGAAGAAATAGAGAACCCTTACATATCATACCGGAATTGTTAAGCCCAAGAGGAGTCATCCTTAACCATTGAGAGATTGAAAGGGACCCTACACTAGTTGAAAGCTACCTTCAGACTCAAACACAGGTAATAGGCCACTTTCATGATGTTTCTAGGTACATCATGAGTGCATTATGGCCAGAGGAGATGGAACAACCTCCCACATAGCCTCAAGGACAGGGAGTACCATACTCCACAAGGTTGAGGGGTGCATTGGAAAGGGAACCATTATATGAAAGGGCTATGGAGGCCAAATATATCCAATGGTTGGGACTATATATCAATCCACATTTTTTTCTAGGGCTGAATGATGAAAAGGACACATATGCACAAGATAAATAATGGGAGAATGCAGAAAAGAATAATGGTTTTTACCCCCTTGGGGAAACTCCCACACTTCTTCCTCAGGATATCATGAGGGATGTCAAATCCTTAAAGTAGATGTAGGAGGAGGATTAGTTTCTTAGAGGATGAGCAACCATTCAATAGGGGGGAAATGATGAGCTCCATCATTAGACATATTTGGAGGGGTTAATGGTCAACTTTTTGCATTCCTAGATCTCTTTTTCTTCCATTTTTATTATTATTTTGTTTTATGATGCTAGTACAAGTGGTGATTAAGGCTAACATACTATGAGTGCATAATATGAGGTTGAGTGTAGAAAATAATGAATTATTGATCATTTTTATAAGGATTTTATCATAAAGACTTGGAGGAGACAATAGTTCGAGTTCGAGAGGCAGCCAATCAACTCAATCCTTGTTTACTTGGAGTCAAGTGGACTCAATCACCCCAAATATTCTCTCTAGCAATTTGAGTTCCAGAGGCAGACAAGAAAATCAAAGAGGAGTTCACTTAATCTCTGTTTACTTGGATTCAAGTGGACTCAATCACCCCAAACATTCTCTCCAACAGTTCAAGTTCCAGAGGCAGCCAAAAAACTCAAAGAAGAGAGAACTCGATCTTTTCTTACTGGGAGTCAAGTGGACTCAGTCACTATTTTATAGGGATTTTTTGGTAGCTTTTAGAATAATTAGAGTAGAGCTAGAGCTAGGAGGAGTTAGTCAATTGCAATCAATTCTAGTCAGAACTTTGTTGCAAGCTATTGAGATTTTTATTTTTACTTAGTGATCAAAATTTAAAAAATGTATGAGGTTATTCTTTTATGAAATGAGCATATTGATTTCATTTTACTGATTAAAGTATCAGAGAGCTAGGCTCGTGGGTTAGGGCCCAATCCATGTGCCTCAGCTTCACTGTTGTTACTATCTTTTCCTTTCTTCCATTATAGTTTTCTTTCTGTCATTCAATTAGTTATTCTTCTGATAGTTTCATCGTTTTTTAGTTTTTCTTTCAGTATGATGTTGTAGTTTCTCATTTTATTGTGAGTAATAGAATAGAGGAAAAACACCAAAAAAATGTGGATAAATACTCCCTTCTCATCTCTCTAAATCGAGCTCGAGGAGGGCGAAGCTTCCCACAGACCTAAAAATTTCTTTTTGTTCATTGTTTTATCACATATTCAATTTTTTTCTGTGCATGAATCCGCAGGTTTTTTTGCAGGAATAGGCATCAAAATACCTAGAGATATTATTAAGTCATTCTACTCCATTTTCCAGTCCCTATCCATCTCTGAATTCGCTTCCAAACACCTCTGTTACACTTCTAATCCCTTCTATCTCACTTATTGTAGTTTTCGCGCCCTTTTATTCCCAGAAACACTTCAAAATGACTAATTCTACCTTCCATTCCTTCATTTTCACGTTTTATGGCTATCACAACTATTTTAACGGAAAAAAAAACTTCAAAAACTCATAGGTTGACCTCTGCCCTTTTCTTCCTCGAAACTCCTGCTACCCTACTTCACCTTTTTGCAAAATCACACTTCGCAATATTTTCCCTTTTTTCGTTAATACTTACCACTCCGATCCACCGATCATGATATTGTGATCGTGCTCCACCACCGATCCCACCGCCATGTCACCCATTTCATTTTTCACGTCGCACTGTTCATTCAATTTTCATTAATACTTACCACTCTTTCTGCCAGTTGTGATATCACATTTTGCACGTTGCATATTTTTCCCCGTCACACTTCACATTTCTTACCTCATCACATTTCACATTTCGCTCCCTCTCCCGAACAACATTTCTGCCATCCCTTTAATTTTGTGATATTGTGATTGCGATATCGCATATCGTAGCTTTTTCCTCCATCGCATCTCCACCATCGCACTTTTCAATTCATTCCTCTCCAAAGCCCTTTCTATGCTATAATAAGGTTTATAAGGTTTAACCCTGCTCTTTCCACTTCTAAGCCTTGTTTCATGTGTTAAGCCCTCCATTAGCCACTTTAGCCTTTTTCTTTCCTCCAAGCTGCAAATCAACACTTTTTCAATTAGAACTAAATCATGGATAGCTTAGTTGCATGGGTAGAAGCATGGTAGATAGATCATAGGATAAGTAGAGTGCATTTATCCATTTGGCCAAGTTAAGTGTGGTTTAGAATTAGTATCATTTCTGCCATTTATTTTCAGCAATATAGTTTAGTTTATTTTCAATCATTTCCTTTTCTACAAATTAAATTAATTTCATTCTTGTCATTTCTTTTCAGCAATTTAATTTTCCTTTATGTCATTTCCTTCCAGCAATTTACTTTTCGGTTCTTATGATAGTTTAAGCAATAGCACCCTTTCATAAAGTAGAAGAGGATTACATGAACATATCGCATTTGATGTGTATATAGCATTGTCACCTCCAAGTTTTTATGAACCCCGAGTTGATAAATTAAAGTAGGGCAGCCCCTGGGAGCTGCAGCACTCTTGGTGCAATTCCAGGGCTCGCCACATATATTCCTCTGAAATTTGGAATGTTGCTATCTAGACCATGTTGTCCCAAATTATGGGGAAGTATACAAATGGACATGTATTTTTCTACTATTCATGTATATGGGGGTGAAAATATTAGATTATACATAGAGGTAAGATTCATAAACATTGTGGGTTGATCAGGCTAGAAATCATCCAATCTATGTTGTTGATCATGATTTTCGATGTCTTACATTATCATCTAATGATTTTCAAAATCGTCAACTTCGCATTGAATAGATTGTGGACAAACCAAGAGCTGTAAAAAATGATATTTGGAAACTATATTTCAATGGAGCATTTTTAAAGGATGGAGCTGGAGCTGGTATTTTTCTCATTTCACTAGAAAAAGAGAACATTACCCAATATTATAAGTTAGATTTTGATATTACAAATAATGTATCTGAATATGAAGATTTTCTTTCGGGATTGGAATGACCTAAAATTATAAAGGTCTAGAAAATAAGTGTGTTTAGTGACTCTAAACTCATTGTTAAACAAGTAAGGAATATTTTTCAAACAAAACATCATAGACTTATATATTATAGAAATGAGGTATGGGATTCAGTGGATAATTTCTTTCAAGCCTTTAACATCACAACTATTCCAAGAAATGAAAATATTCATGCAAAATCCTTGGCTGTTTCAGCTAGCTCTTTTAAGATTCCTGATGAAATGCAATTACAATATCAAATTCAATTAAAATACAAACCTTCAATTCCTTACAATCTTAAATATTAGAAAGTTTTTGAATATGATGAACAATTGAAAATGTTCCTACAAGTAATTGATGAATTTTCAACTTTACAAATTGAAGGAGAACAACGTATCGATCGAAAGTTAAATAAAAAAAATGAAACTTCACCATTAAACCCAAAGATAGCTAATCATAATATCATTAAGTTACCCAAAAATTTAATTCCAAAGAGCCTAGTCCCTCTTGAAAAACTCTTTGATCATAACGATGTTCCTAAAAATTCACTAGCAGATTCACTTGAAGAAGATACTGAAGAGTGTAATATTGGATCTCATGGAGAGAATAGAAACATTAAAATATCTACATAATTACCAAAGGAAACAAAAGATAAATATCTAAGTCTCCTTAAGGATTACAGAGATGTTTTCTCTCGGCCTTACGATGAGCTAAAAACTTATGATACCACACTCATTGAGCACAAAATTCCTCTTAAACAAGAAGCTAAACATTTTGAACAAAAATTAAGGAGAATAAATCCAGTCTTGCTTCCAACAATTGAAAAATAACTTTAAAAATTATTAAATGTTAAAATCATAGTTCCCTTAATATTGTTGTCAGTTGATTTTTGGGTAGCATCAGATGTGCTCTAGCAGCGACATTTTGTGGAGGGCCTAGAACACATGAGATCTCCAAGACACATAAATCATAATTCCATTCAGAGTGAAAGTTATTCAAATAATTAATTATTTTTAATGAAACCTAAGTTAAAAATTAGGGAATTAAAATAATTAAAGTGAATTAACTTACATGTGGGTGAGCAGCTTCTAAGTGAAGATGATCAAGTTTGTTTTAATCTTAGTATTTGATTGAGTATTATATCACGGTCATTGATATATTAACAGGAAAAGTATAAATGAATACTTGTGGGTCAGTTGAAGATAATTCGGGAAAATACTCAGTAACCTGGGGAAGTTGATTCTTAAGAATTTAGAATTCAATTTCATAGGGAGAGTCGCAAGGCAAAAGAAGAGGATGGTATCAACATCAGTCAGAGATCAAGGAATATGGACGCAGAGCAGAAGAGGGGAAGTGTAGGGGGACAAAGAAGAGATGTAGCGCAGCCTAGGATGCAGTCCTAACGTAGTCACTGCACATAATATCATGTAGAGGTGACATAGTGGAGGCCAGAGTGTCTCTTTGGTGTTAGAGTTTATCCAGAGGATGGAAGAAAATTATCTCAATTTTTTTCATGAAATTTTCTCCATATTTCTTCAATTCGTTCCTTGTAAACAGATTTTTGTTGAAGAATAATAGATAAACCCTCATCTATTGCACTGGTTTTCCTGCATTGGGTTTTTTCTGGGGAGAATTGTCCATAAAAAATTGTGTTGATGTGATTGATTCTTGTGATTATATTTCACTTTTATTTTTTCTAGGAAATTTTGTGATATCTATAGAAGAATTTATTTTTATGTTTACTAAAGGGTTTTTTAAACACCTTATTATGGAAAATAAGTATGAGAAATAAATCAGTTGACAATTTTAGATTAGAATTTTTCACATGGTATCAAAGCAGAGATTGGGCAACAGAGTTGGAGATTCCACAATGGAACGTGGTCTTGATGCTACTGGAGGAGAAACTTGAAAGGGTTCGAGTAGTTCTCCTGTGAAAGAGAAAAGAATGAAGGATATGAAAGATCACCACATCTTTGTGTTGACTTCCATATTGGAAGAATAATTTGCTTGCTTGTCAAGCTCTTCTTCCTCTGAGGTTTTTTATATTGATAGCGAGGATTTTGCGCATATGACAAGAATATGAGAATGTTTCTCGAGCTACTAAGAAGAAAAAATGAACTTAAAAATCACCATGGGAAATAAGGCTAAATGTATCCCTGTTGAAAAAGGTACTATATTTTTTCAAACATAAGCAGGAGATCAGCTTCGGGGCACCAATGTGTTGCATGTGCCTAGTTTGGGGATGAACTTATTCTTTGTATCACATCTACAAAATAAGGGCTATGATGTATACTTCATTGGAAAGAAAGTATATGTCAAACACCAGAGTTGGAAGAACAAGGCCTAGATCTGAGTCAAGAGCAACAAACTGTATAAGTTATAGTTATAATATCCAATGGAACTGATAAGAAGTAGTGGTGAAAAATATTTGAATGAACTATGGAAAAAAAGGATGGGGAACTTACACCATGAGGCTATAAGAATTCTCATAGAAACTGTCATGGGAGTTCTAGAGTTAAGCACCAAATGAGATGATGTTTGCACAAGGTGTGTACTAGGAAAGTATGCCAAACCATATTACTTCAGAAGTAACAGTAGGAAAAAGAGTATTTTGGTATTAATACACTTATATATCTGCGGACCAGTGTATATAAGAGCTCTTAGTGGTTCCAAATACTTCGTCACCTTCATTGATGACCATTCGAGGAAAATTTGGATCTACTTTCTAAATACAAGGATGAGGTCTTTGATTGATTCAAAGGGTTTAAGGCTCTGGTTGAGAATATGACAAGGAGGAGGATAAATATATTGTGTTCAGACAACGTTGGATAATATATCGATAAAAAATTCACTGGGTTATGTGCAAGGGAAGGCATCAAAATAGAATGGACTAGTCCATATAATCCAAATCATAATGGGGTTGGAGAGTGGAGAAAATAATTGTTGTTGAGGAACCGAGGGAAATGTTGTATGATTAGGATATGCCAAAATTTCTATGGGCAGAAGCATGCAACACAACTGTATATATTCAGAATAGGATTCCTCACAGGGCACTAGGTAATATTACACCAAAGAGAGTATTCACTGGCAGGAATCCATATGTGACTCATTTCAGGATATTTGAAAGTTTGACGTATTGCCATATACCCGAAGAAAAGAGGAAGAAGTTGGACCAGACTGTAGAAAAAGGATATCAGGTGGGAAATAGAGAGAATGGTAAGGCATATAGAATCTAAATTTATAGCAGTAGGAATATCTTCATATGAAGATATGTTAAGTTCATGGAGGATATATCTTTTAGGAATTCCCAGGAGATGCCTTCCGAAACACAGTCAGAGGATGATCCACTAGTATAGCCATTTCGACCAGCTGAAAAAAGCACCAGTTCTTCTCCAAGGCATAAGAATCCATAAGTATTACCGTAGGAATATTTGCAGGAGGAGGAGAAGGAATATCCACTCACTACCAGTGGAAGAATGAGGCAGGAATTATGACATATTGTGAGGGACACAGAGGAGTTAGTCAGAGCTCCTAGAAATGAGAAGAGGCAGTGTAAAAAATATGCCAGGTACCAATCTTTGGTGGCTCAAGTTGGAGAACCCTCAAGTTTCCAAGGGGAAAATCAACATTTGGTATGGGTAGATGCAATGGTGGAAGAATACAGTTTCATCATGATCAATGATGTCTAGGAAGTGGTACCTAGGCCTCAATATAGGTCAGTTGTAGGTTTGCGATGGATCTACGAGATCAAGTATGCTACAGATGGTAGCATGGAAAAGTAAAAAGCTAGGTTCGTGGCTAAGGGGCATGCTCAAAAGGAAGGAGTAGATTACGAAGAAACCTTCACCCCAGTATCAAAGTATACTTCTATCAGATCTATGATATCCCTTGGAGTGCAAATGGGGTGGGGGATTCACTAGACGGATGTCAAGACTGCATTGTTGAATTGGGTGATATAAGAAGTGTACATTGAATAAACATAGGGCTTTGAGACACATGAGAATAAAAATCATGTATGCAGGATTAATAAAGCCTTGTACGTGCTTAAGCAAGCTCCTAGAAATTGGTATGGTCGAATTGATGGTTACTTACAGAAGATGGGATTTGTCAAGAGTGACGCAGATCCAAACCCTTACTATCTAAAAATAGATAATGAGACTCTAATAGTGATATTATATGTATATGAATTGTTTCTGACAGGCTCATCTAGGCTCATAAAGAATTGTAAGGAGAACAAGGCTACATAATTCGACATGAATGATTTGGGGCTGATGCATATTTTCCTCGGGCTAGAAGTTTGGTAGTGGAAGGGTGAAATATTCCTTGGGAAGGGGAGATATGCTACATAAATTCAGAAGAGATTCAGGATTGAAGATTTCAGACCCATGAATACTCCAATGATTACCAACTGGAATAATATTGATGCATCTAATGACAAAGAAGTAGACCCCACCTTGTACAAACAACTCATAGGATATCTTATGTATCTAGGAAATAGTAGGCCAAACATCTTCTATGTGGTTTGTTGGCACTGGAATCAACATTTTGACTGCATCAAGTGCCTGATCAGAAACATCCTAAGCTCTAACGAAATTTTTGATGATTTGATTGGGTTTTTGGAAATTGGTTGGATCTCAAGCACTCTCAAAGTAATGTTGAACAACCAAAAGTCTTTGACACATATGAGGGAACTAATATATGATGTGGTAGAATGGTTGAGTTTGTATTCAAATAGTCAGAAGAATAGAAGAAATATAGTGGGTCTATAAGATAGAATTCCACTACATAGATGAAAACATAACAAAGGGTTCCAGACCTGAAATGCATTAATGAAAGAAGGATTTCACAAGACTTACAAGAATCTCATCATACATCTAAAATATTTCTGTCATAGGGAATGGTTATGAACATATTTTCCATACACATCTTATCAAGCAAGCTTGTAGAATAACACTGATGAAAATTGATAATCATGTACTACTGTATCATAAGGCTAACAAAAACATGAGACACCATATATATATATATATATATATATATATATATATATATATATTTCACAATCCAGAAAGGAAGATCTTAGATATGGAAACACATAAGGAAAATACGCACACCATATTATTTGTGAATCCTCAAGAGTGTAACTGGAATGTGTTATATGTTCAACAATACATTGTTCAAGAAATACATGAGAATCAGCAACAAGGCACACATCCTTGTGCTACCAATCCTCTCTTCCCCTTTGATTTGATTTCTTTACTCTATATTTATAAAAAACTAATAGATCTTCTAAGATCCACAACATTGGGTAAGTTGTTAATTGAAAATTTATTACAATTTAATAAAGATAGTAAATCTTATCTAATAGAAAAACATTTTATATACA
Source organism: Pinus albicaulis (assembly GCA_034641835.2). NCBI lineage: Eukaryota > Viridiplantae > Streptophyta > Pinopsida > Pinales > Pinaceae > Pinus > Pinus albicaulis. The sequence continues at coordinate 675,240,356 of CM076582.1, read as the reverse complement.
ATAGTATATTTACAAAACACTACATGAAATTTTAATTTTTGACGAAGATCGAGTTGATGATGTGGAAGGTTGTCCTAGGATTTGTGGAAAATCTTCATCCAAAAGTGCAACTGCTGAGAGCTATTAATGATGATTTCCACCTGCCTTAAACCCTTTACCACCTGTCTTGACTATCCTCAACTACTACAAGAAATGTGGAACTGTTTGACACCTAATCAATCCTCTGCCTTTTTTCTTAACTATCTTCACTGCTGCAAGAAATGTGGAACTGTCTGTCACCTGTACCCATTATTCCCTTTAAATCCAGAAACCTGCACAAATTATTCCCTTTAAATTAGGAAATAATTCGATGAAATGTTACTTATTCTCTTCCTTGAAATCTGGGTCAAATCTACCACCCAACCAACCTATAAATCTTCTACATTCAAATTTATGGGAAAATAGCCACCATCTGGGTTTGCTGTAAAAACCAGATTTCATGTAAAAGGAAACTATTTCCTAGAAATGAATAAAATTTTCCTGATACAGTAAAATGTGAGGCTCAATATCTACAGCAAAATTAATCATGATAATAAAATGCTGCTAGAAGCATGATCTTCAAAAATTAAAACCAAACCAAAACATGAGATTTACTTCATTTACTGGTTTTCCTATATATCTTATGGAATTCAGTCATGTCCTTCTTGGGTTAAAATCAAACAAACCTTTTCTAGCTAAGGTTGGTTTACCAGACTCCAAATGTGACACATCATATGGCTGGGAAATTTTTTTGTAGGATCAAGAAGCAAAAAAGACTTCATGGATTCCGGATCCTTGACAGTCTTCTGCCTATCCACTTCCCTTTCCGTAAGCCCCAATCAAGGCATTATAAGTGTCTTGAATTGGAATTATTCCATATTTCTTCATTTCTTTGAAAACTATAGCAACATGAACATGCATACCATTTTTCCCGCACACAGCCACAAGAGTATTCCATGTGACCCTATCAAGGGTATAGCCGCTAGACCTCATTTCATCCAATGTTAGCATCAAATTTTCGAATTTTTAATTTTTTCTATTCATACCAATGATAGCATTGGAAATGTAGAGATTGGGATGACAACATGCCTTCTTCATTTGTGTGAAAAAATTCAAGGCTCTCCCCTCTCTTACCATAGTATCCATCAGAGCAGTAGTTTCATCACAGAGTCCAACAATATAGAAATATGAAATCAATTAATTGTCGATAACAATATTGGGTTGGCACTTCTTTTTTTTCTCCATTCAGCCAAAATATTGAGCGCTTCTCCATGTAATCCTGATTTCCCACAGAAATTTAAGAAGTACATTGTATTTTTTTCTACCAGGGACAGATATTGTTTCCTTCATCTCTTCAAAAATATTTGATGCTTCTTCACGCAGCTTTCCTCTCGCACAGGAAGCTATGATGGATTTGTAGGTGTATTCATTAGGCCTAAGTCTGCGATTTTTCAACTCCTCAAAAATTAATACTACTTTGTTACAAGAATTACCCATCTTTTCATATACACCGAGGATTACATTGTAGGTGACAACATTAGGTTCGCATCCATCTTCCACCATTCTCTTAAACAAATAAATCACTTTTTTGTACATGCCACTTTGGGAATAAGTAGAATTTAAAGAGGTTGACTCATAGGCATCTATAGGATATATTTCTAGCCAAATCTTAAAAAATAAATCAATTTCTTTGGAGCACTAAGCTTCTCGACATAAAATCTTGATTATTAGTGCAATCTCTTGAGAATTTGGCTTGTGATCCTCATGGTTTCTCATCCATTCAAATACATCCAAGGCCTTCTTCCATTTTCTAAATCTGCATAGCCCCCTTAAAATTTCCATAACATCCCCTTCTTGTATTTGAGCCGAATCTAGAATTTTTCCCAAAACCCCACCTTGATCGAGAATAAATTATGTTGGCGTTGGATTCAGTTGAACTGCATCACTCTTGTTCGTCTCATTTGGAAAAAAAAATTCACATCTTTGATTTCCTGCCCACTATCTGAAAATCCTGTAATCATTGTATTCCATGAAGCACTAATCTTCTTAGGTATTTTATCAAACATCTCTCTTGCCTTTTCTATATGCCCACATTTTGTGCAAGATGGAATAATAGTGGCATAAGTGAAGTGATTGGGTTCAACTCCCACTGCTCGAATTTGGTGAAACAATGCTAATGCTTCTTCAGCAAATCCATGCTTGCAGTAAGCTTCAATAATCATGCTCCATAAGCACACATCTCATTTAGGCATTTCGTCAGATAGTTTGCGAGCATCTCCGAGACTACCACACTTAGTATACATGCTAACAAGGGTATTGTGCATAATTGTTGTAGGCATAAAACCAATGTCATTCATGTGGGCATAAATTAGTTTTCCTTCGGAAAATGATTTCTTCTTAATGCATGATTGCAACAGAGAAGCATATGTAGATGAGTATATGGGCATGTGTATGTCCACAAGGTGAGCAGTGTGTCTTGCAAGTGACTTTGATTACATAAGAATTTTAAATTCTGCGTAGAAATGTCAGGGTCGTTGCTTCTTCTACTAAGGCCACTTAAATATATTACTGACATTTTTTCAATGGGAAAGAAAATAAAATGATCCATCTTCCTCCTTTGGTTTTCCATTGACATCACTGGTATCGCTATGCATATAGCTGTGCATTTTCTAAGTGTTGGCAATGATAACCCTTCCTCCATCTTACTTTCTTGTGTTGGAGCTACTCGGCCTTCCAAATCCTCAACTACTAGTGTTGGAGAGGCTAACTTTTCAACCTTCCTTACTTACGTGGCTTTCATTTATTTTTTACTCCTATTCAATGGGAATAATCCCACATTTTCTATGCATGGAAGACACATATTGTTTTTAATAGGTGTCAAGTTTAATATTCGACAACGATGGGCCTGAGGCTATACAGGTTGTGACATTTTCTTGGGACTTGGTGTGGTGTGTCTTCCCCTCGTGACTTGGACTAGCACTTAGCTCTTGCAATTAGCTCTCAGTTATATAACACTCGGTTGTGTGATGAGGCTATGAGTTGAGGGCTAGGGAGCTCGATGAAGTGTTTTTTTTTTGTTGCTAAAAATTATAATAATTTCATATATAAAAAAATATAAAATTAATATAATGTATTTGCCCTTTTTGGAAAATATTTGACTAGAATAGGGAATAGATGGACATCATATCATTTGGTAGGCTTTAGACATGTGAATGGATAATTAGGAATAGTTTAGGGCGTTTTTAGCATTTGAATGCAAATAGCCAAATTAGGAAGAATTTGCACATTTTTTGCAAATAAGGAAATGATCAAAGAGAAATGGAAAAAATGGTGAAAATTATGAGAAATAATTGAACCATAAGGAGCTAGAGGCTAAGAAAAATGATGAAGAGGATGGATTTTGAAGGGAATCAAAACTAGTGCTAATAGTGGCTCTAATTGGGGATGATATGCCTCCTGCGGGCTATCAAGAACTATAGTTCCAGTGCCTTGTCTCTCCAACCATCGATCTTGATATTTAACTCAAAAAACCAGCATGCCTAGCCATTGCGTAATGGAGTCAAAAGAATTATTTCAATTCTGTAACTTATTTATACAAATTGAAGCTAGATTCAAACTGAAAACTACAATCAAACTTTCTCTAAAAATGCTCAAAACAATGAGCTTATTCATTCTTTTACTTCTAATTTTATTTGAATGAAAATATTCATGAAATATGGAACTTTTCGTACAACCATTCAAACAACTGAAAAAACCTCATATGGATTCTAAATATTAAAGGAAAACCTGAAAGAATCCATATCATAACATAGTTCAACTCATGATGAAAATAATCACAACGCAAGATACTCATAAATCATTGAATGTATGCACTATGAGAAGACTCCAAATCATCAGCTACTAAATGAGGAAAAACATTAAATGCTACCGCTGCAATTATGTCCCTTTAATAATTCCAAAAGGTGTAGCTATTTATCCAAAACTTCCACTAAAAATCTGATCTCTGCATCCCCATGAAGTCGCCACTGGATCCGGAACAATGGAGATGCCAGGTGAAAAAATGTAGTCCTCTTAAAGTAATCATTTCTTGTTCACCTTCAAGAATCGATCTTCAGCAATTAGAACAAGAGACTCGAGAGAATACTTTGTTTCAAGTATTTCGTCTCCTAGCAGACGTACCAAAAGATGTTGGCGCTGGAATGAGCACTTGGACTACATAAAGTGCCTGACCAGACACATCCTAAGCTCTAAGGAATTTTTCTTATGATTTGATTGGGTGTTTGGAAAGTGGTTGGATCTCAAGCACTTTGAAAGGAATGTTGAACAACTAAAAGTTTCTGACACATATGAGGGCACTGATATATAATGTGGTAGCAAGGTTGAGTTTGTAGTCAAATAGTCAGAAGAATAGAAGAAAGACAGTGGGTCTATAATATAGAATTCCATTTGCGTAGATGAAGATATAACAAAGGATTCCAGACCTGAAATACATTAATGAAAGAAGGCTTTCACAGGACTTACAAGAATCTCATCATACATCTAAAAGATTTCTTTCACAGGGAATGCTTATGAACTGATTTTTCTTACACATCTTATCAAGAGAGCTTGTAGAACATGACTGATAAAAATCGATAATCATGTACTACTGTATCATAAGGCTAACAAAAACATGAGACAACATATATATATATATATATATATCACACAATCTATAAAGGAACATTTGAGATATGGAAGCACATAAGGAAAATACACACACGATATTATTCATCAATATTCAAGAGTGTAACTGGAATATATTATATGTTCAATAATACATTTTTCAGGAATAACATGAGAATCAGCAACGGGGCACAAATATTCTGCTGCCAATCCTCTCTTCCCCTTTGATATGATTTCTTTATTCTATATTTATAAAAAGCTAAAATATATTCTAAGATCCACAACATTGGGTAAGTTGTTAATTGGAAATTCATTATAATTTACTAAATATAGTAAACCGTATCTAATAGAAAAGCATTTGATGTACAATAGTATATTTAGAAAACACTACATGAAATTTTAATTGTTGATGAAGATCGAGCTGATGATGTGGAAGGTTGTCCCAGGATTTGTCGAAAATATTCCTCCAAAAGTGCAACTATTGAGAGATGTTAATGATGATTTCCACCTGCCTTAAACCCTTTACCACCTATCTTGACTATCCTCAATTGCTGCTAGAAATGTGGAACTCCCTATCACCTATACGCATTATTCCCTTTAAATCTGGAAACCTGCACCAATTATTCCCTTTAAATCTATAAAGAATTCAATGAACTATTACTTATGCTCTTCCTTGAAATCTGGGTCAAATCTGCCACCTAACCAACCCCTAAATCTGCTGCATTCAAATTTCTAGGAAAGTAACTACCTGCTAGGTTTGCTGTAAAAACCAGATTTCCTGTAAAAGGAAGCTATTTCCTGGAAATGACTAAAACTATCCCGAAACAGTAAAATGTGACGCTTGATCACTTCAGCAAAATCAAGCATGATAATAAAATGTAGCTAGCAGCATGATCTTCAAAAATTAAAACCAATCCAAAACATGATATTTACTTCATCTGCTGGTTTTCCTATATATCTTCTGGAATTCAGTCATTTCCTTCTTGGGTTAAAATCAGGAAAATCTTTTCTACCTAAGGTTGGTTGACCAGACTCCAAATGTGACACATCATATGGTTGGGAAAAACATTTGTAGCATGAAGAAGCAAAAAATACTTCATGGATTCTCGATCCTTGACAGTCTTCTCCCTATCCACTTCCCTTTCCGTAAGCCCCAATCAGGGAATTATAAGTGTCTCGAACTATAATGATTCCAACTTTCTTCATTTCTTTGAAAACTATAGCAACATGAACATGCATACCATTTTTCCCACACAGCCACCAGATTATTCCATGTGACCCTATCAGGGGTATAGCCACTTGACCCCATTTCATCCAATGTTAACATTAGCTTTTGGAATTTTTCATTTTTTCCATTCATACCAATGATAGCATTGAAAATGCAGAGATTGGGATGACAAACTGCCTTCTTCATCTATGTGAGAAAATTCAAGGCTCTCTCATCTCTTACCATAGTATCCATCAGAGCAGCAACTTCGTCACAGAGTGCAACAGTACAGAAAGCTGAAATCAATTCATTGTAGGTAATAATATTGGGTTGGAATCGTTTGTTGTTCTCCATTTCAGAAAAAATATTGAGTGCTTATCCATGTAATCTTGATTTCCCATAGAGATTTAAGAAGTACATTGTATGTGATTCTACCAGGGACACATCCTGCTGCCTTCATATCTTCAAAAATATTTTATGCTTCTTCACACAACTCTCCTCTCGCATAGGCAGCTATGATGGTGTTGTAGGTGTATTCATCAGGCCTAATTCCTCGATTTTTCAACTCCTCAAAAATTAATACTACTTTGTTGCAATAATTACCCATCTTGCCATATACACTGAGGATTACGTTGTAGGTGACAACATTAGGTTCACATCCATCTTCCACCATTCTCTTGAACAGATAAATCACTGCTATGTACATGACACTTTGGGAATAAGTAGAAATTGAAGAGCTGTACGTATATGCATCTATAGGATATCTTTCTAGTCAAAGCTTAAAAAATAAATCAATTGCTTTGGAACACTGAGCTTATCAGCATAAAGTCCTGATTATTAGTGTAATCGCTTAAGCATTTGGCTTGTGATCCTCATGGTTTCTCATCCATTCAAATACATCCAAGGCCTCTTTCCATTTTATAAATCTGCATAGCCCCCTTAAAATTTCAAGAAGATCCCCTTATTGTATTTGAGCCGAATCTCCCCACCTTGATCAAGAATACATTTGATTGGTGCTAAAATCAATTGAACAACATCACTCTTGTTCGTCTCATTTGGAAAAAATAATTCACAGCTTTGATTGCTTGCCCACTATCTGAAAATCATGTAATCATTGTATTCCATGAAGCACCAATTCGCTTGGGTATTTTATCAAACAACTCTCATGCCTTTTCTATATGCCCACAGTTTGTGCAAGACAAAATGATAGCAGCATAGGTGAAGTGATTGGGTTCAATTCCCACGCTCGCATTTGGTGAAACAATGGCAATGCTTCATTAGAAAATCCATGCATGCAGTAAGATGCAATCATCACGTTGCATGAGCACACATCTCATTTAGGAATTTCATCAATCAGTTTGCGAGCATCTCTAAGACTGCTACAATTAATATACATGCTTTCCTTCGAACAAGGCTTTCTACTTAATCCATGATTACAACAGAGAAGCATATGTAGACAAGTATATGGGCAGGTGTGTGTCCCACAATATGAGTAGTGTGTCTTGTGGGTGACTCTGATTACATAATAATTTTACATTATGTGTATAAATTTCGAGTTCATTTCATCTTCTAATAAGGCCACTTAAATATTTTACTGCAATTTTTGCAATGGGAAAGTAAAGCAAATGCTCTGTCTTCCTCCTTTGGTTTTCCATTGAAATCACCGATATCTTCATGCATATATCTATGCATTTTCTAAGTGTTGATGATGATAACCCTTCCTCCATCTTGCTTGATTTTCCTGCAGCTACTGGGCCTTCCAAATCCTCAACTACTAGTGCTAGAGAGGCTAAATCTTCAACCTTCCTTACTTGTGTGCTAAATATTCAACCTTCCTTACTTGCGTGGATTTTTTTTATTGTTTTCTCCTATTCAATGGGAATAAAAGATTTTTTACTATTTTTTTTTATTGTCATGAAAGATAGATATTGTTTTTAATAGGTGTCAAGTTTAATAGTCGACACTGATGAGCCCGAGGATATACACGTTGTGACATTTGCTTGGGACTTGGCACAATGTGTCCTCCCCTCATGACTTGGACTAGGAATTAGCTCTTGTAATTAGCTCTCGGTTATTTGACACTTGGTTGTGTGATGAGGATCGAAGCTGAGGGCTAGGGAGCTTGATGAAGCCATTTTTTTATTTCGCTAAAAATTATAACAATTTCATATATAAAAAGAATAAAAATTAATATAATTTTATTTTCCCTTTTTGGAAAATATTTGACTAGAATAGGGAATAGATAGGATATCATATCATTAGGTAGCTTTCAGACATGCAAATGGCTAATTAGGAATATTTTAGGGTTTTTTTAGCATTTGAATGAAAATAGCCAAATTAGGAAGAATTTGAACATTTTTGGCAAATAAGGAAAGCACCGAAGATAAATGGTGAAAATGGAGAAAAGGATGAGAAATAATTGAACCATAAGGAGCTAGAGGCCAAGAAAAATGACGAAGAGGATGAATTTTGAAAGGAATCAAAACTAGTGCTAACACAATCGACATCCTCAGTTAGCTCATGGTGGAACCAAAGATGGAACAATGGGCAGCATCCAAGCATGTTTTCAGATATATTCGAGGAACAAACAAGCATGGATTAAAGTAAATTAGAGCTAATGACATCAGACTAAATTGATTCACTTATGCAGATTGGGAAAGGAGTTCAGTGGATCAAAAAAGTACCTCGGGGTACTATTTTGGTATTGGATCAAGAATGACCTCCTGATGCAGCAGGAAACGAAAATCCGTAGCACTAAGCTCAACTGAAGAAGAATATATGGTAGCAAGCATGACTTGGTGTGAAGCCATATGGCTTAGAAATATTCTTGTAAATATATTCAATAGAAATATAGAAGCGACCAGTATTATGTGTGATAATCAGAGTTGCATCAAGCTCTCTAAGAATCTGGTTTTTCATGATTCGTCGAAGCACATTGACATCATGTGTCAATTTATCAGAGACTGTGTCCAATGGGGATAAGTACAGTTGTAGTAAACTCCTATAGGAGAACAGGTGGCATAAATTCTCACCAAGGCTCTTGGGAGAACAAATTTTGTTTATTTCAGGGAGAAGATGGGGATGGTTGAGAATCTATTTCAATAGAAGCGGATAATGCAACACTTAAGAGGGAGATGTAGTATGGAAGAAACATCAACAGTGGCAATGTTTTGGGAAGTAGTGCATATAGAAGAAACACAACAGATGAGGAGTAGTAGACCAAGCATAAACAACATAGAGGACCGATGTCATGGATCAGGGTGATACTTCTAGTGGGAAGTATTGTTAGAGAAAATTCGTCGCTAAGAGGGAGTGTTGATTTTTGGGTAGCATCAGATGTGCTCTAGCTCCAAAATTTTGTGGAGAGACTAGAACACATGAGATATCCAAGACCCATAAATCGTTTAGAGAAATTCCACACAGAGTGAAAGTTACTCAAATAATTATTTATTTTTAATGAAGTATAAGTTAAAATTAGGGAATTCAAATAGTTAAAGTGAATTAACTTAAATGTGGGTGAGAAGCTTCTAAGTGACGAGGATCAAGTTTATTTTAATCTCAGCCATTGATTGAGGATTAGATCACAATCATTGATTTTTCAACAGGAAAAGTATAAATGAAGACTTGTGGGTTAGTTGAAGATAAGCCGGGAAAATACGTAGTTACCCGAGGGAAGTAGGTTCAAAATTTAGAATTTTATTTCGAAGGGAGAGTCATAGGGCGAAGGAAGAGGAGGGTATCAACATCAGTCAGAGATCAAGGAAAAGGGATGCAGTAAAGTATAAGGGTAGCGTAGAGGGACAATGCAAATGGGAAACACAGTTGAGCACATAGTCCTCATGCAATACCTGTGCCGAAGATCACGCAGAGGTGACACAGTGGAGGCTAGAGGGTCCCTTGGGTGTCAGAATTTCTCTAGAGGATGGAAGAAAATTATCTCAAGTGTTTTTCATGAAAGTTTCTCCATAATTATGCAAGTCATTCCTTGTAAAGAGATTGTTTCTTAAGAATAATAAATAAACCCTCATCTGCTACAAAATTTTCCAATAACAATTGTGTTGATGTGATTGATTCTTATGCTTATATTTCATTGTTCTTTCCTCTATGAAATTATGTGATAACTGTAGTAGAATTTATTTTGATTTTTACTAAAGGATTTTCCTAAATAACTTATTGTGGAAAATAAGTAGGAGAAATAAATCAATTGTTGCAGTAGAATTTTATTATAATGTTTCACAAAAATATTCTGATTGGATAGGAAATTTGGTCTCAGTTAGGTGTTGATTTGTAGTAGCATCAGGAGTTCTCTAAGTCTCCACATTTGTGGAGAGGCTTAGGCACATGTATGCCAAATAGCCCAGAAACGCTTTGTGAAAATTCCACTTGGAATATGTTTTATTGTAAAAATCAATTATTTTAATGGGGAGCCTAACTCTAAACTTAGGGAAATTAAACAACTAAAGGGCATTAATAAAATAATGTGAATGATCTAGAAAAAGAAAATATCAAGTCAAGTTATAATCTTAGTCGTTTATTAGATATCTAATCTCGGTCGTTGATGTCTCAACGAGAAGACTATAAAGGAAGGCTTGAGGGCCATCTGGAAAGATACACTAAGAGGATCTAGAGTTCAATTTTTTCTGATGGAGTAGTGCTTAGAAGAAAATCAGATCTAAGTGATTCGTGATTGCAGTTAGGGGAAATAATTCCGGCTGGATATTTTCTTGAGCCAGAGAATACAAAATAGATAACATAGAGATTAGATAAGCAGAGGCAACGTAGTAGCTACACAGAGCCAGCACATTCCCACGTAGAGGTAGCGTCAGCCTCAAGGGAATTTAAGATTAAGTTGAGGGTAAGCTAGATCCAATTCCATAGCGCTAGGGTGTGAGACATGAAGAGGCTAGAAGGGCAGATCCAACTAGTATAAAACTAATGATACAAAAGCCACATAGTCCCCACGTAGAGTGATGCACAACCTGACCAGTGCATTGGAGGGCTTGCAGATTTGGGGTTGTTGGTCAGTTGGGCTTCTGGATCAATGTGATATTTTTCTCACTATATTTTTTTCAGTCATATTCTTTACCGATATTTCCAGAAAGGCATCCTAGATTTGTATTCAGAAATTTATTGCATAATATATAAACCCTCAGATCTGCTGCACCAGTTTTCCCGCATTGGGTTTTTCCTCCGAAAATAATGGTTCCCTATGTTTATAATTTTATTTTCTTATTTTCCTTGTTCCAGAATGATATTTAATTAAGTGTAGGTTGCTTCAGTAATTTACTTCAGTATTTCAAGAATTAATATGAAATAATTTTGTAATGTAATTTACAAAGTAGGTGAATTAGATTCAGCTGGTTTCACTAGGATTCCTAAGATTGTTAGATATAGGAATTTTCACATGGTATCAAAGGGTTTGATGTGAAACATGAAGATACGATGTAGCACTAAATTTAAGGCCAAATTTCTGCAGCAGCAATAGATCAAATCCCCAGAGGGATTGCACAGTTCTAGCCAGAAGGGTTGAATTTTTGAGGTGGTCTCTCTCTAAGTGAGTCGACATAGAGGTAAGACTTATGTATCAAGATCTTGTCGATGTAGAGGGAGAAACACAAAAACTTAAAGCAGATATAGAGGGGCATATATTTTCTGCAAGAAGTTTTTTGGGAATATAAGAATTAGACGAATAAGAAGAGCACATAGTGAGGGAATTATTCCTCAGTGAGTTCCTTGTAGAGGAATTCAGTTTTCTCATTTGCTGGGAAGCAGAGGAGCTACAGACTTACTAGCTCCATTAGGGATTTTGTAATCCATCCTAGAAGCTACACAGTAGGGAGAAAGAGGGATCAATTTGAAAGTTTTTGGCTGATATTACATCTCACAGACTTAGAGATCAAGATCGGTTGGAGGGTTGCTCTAACTACATGATCAGGAAGGAAAGAATAAAATTCCTTCTGGATGAATATGATCTTAGGGCGTTCATGGAAAACATGGTTGTTGTACCTACAAATTTGGATCAGAAAAAAAAGTACAAGTCCGATATGGCAAAGGCCAAGAGGCTAATCCTTGATGGTGACAAGGATAATATAGTCTCTCATATAGCTGACAAGGACACAACAAGGCAGATATGGGAGGCCTTTTCTGTGTTGTACGAAGGAACTTCCAAGTAGTGGAATATGTGCTTGTAATAGAAGCTCTAGATGATCCATATGGATAAGGGGGAGCTCATTGTTCCATTTTTAATGGACTTCAGGATATCAGTGATCAATTAGAAATTGTGTGATATACCATGTGTATTAAAATTATGGTGAGACTGGACCTTAACGTAGTCATTGAGGAGTGGAAATTGTTTTTCCAAAGTATCTTGGGCAAGGAAATGCTACCTAGTTTGGAGTCGATGTGGGCAGTTTTTCAGGAGGAGGAGCTGAGAAGAAATTTGGTCAAGTGAAAACTTGATGGTAGTAGAGTGAGCGAATCAAAGAATCTAGAGGAGGAGAATTCAACCCTCGCATCGAAGGGAAAATAAGGGCAATGGAAGCAAAATAGATATGTTTCAAAGGTGAAGTGCTTCAGATGTGGCAAGATGAGCCACTTTTCATCGCAGTGTCCTTTGAAGAAAAATGACAAGGATGAGAAGCACGATCCAAAGGTTGAAACCATGAAAATCAAGGAGGATGAGTATGCCATGAGTGCCCATGCATCTCCAAGAGGGAGATGGGGTGACATAGAACTGTAGTTCCCCTTGAACTTCAGTTGGGCAAGATCCTTGAGGAGCCCACCTCATGGATCATCACCTTGTTGCGGGAGCCAATAATCAGTAGTATCGGGATGGATGAGTTTTCAGTTGGTGCAGAGGAGTGCAAATACGATAGTTGTAGTGGGTAGTAGCCCCAACTTCTAAGCAGCATAGAGTAGAGAAGAAACAACGTAGTGTAGAGAAGCAGCAGTGCAGTGCATCAAAAAGACAATGAAATAGCTATCAATAATCGATATATTTAGCACTGAGATCCATCAGTGAACACTTGTTAAATTTTTGGGTGGTTTTAGTTTCTTCTCTCAATAGCTGAGTTGCAGTACATATGCTGTTATCATTCCACAAATTTTCAAAATTTGATGCTTGAAAATCAGCCATAACACTCCTTCAAATTTCTTAGTTTGCAAAATATCATAAAATGATGAATTTTATGGTGTATTTAAATTTTTTAAACTTAGGTTAAGATCTTAGAAATGATTCCAAGTCACATCAGAGGAGTATGTTTTGAGTTGACACTTGGAAATGACCACAAGTCCGAAATTTTTCCATATGTTACCAAACTATCTAAGTCTGCAGTGAATATAGCAGGAAATTAATAGGATTTTCTACGGAAACATTTAATAGTTTCGTAGAAAATATGACACTTGTTAAATGGTGCTACAAAATCTCTGCCAATATTTAACGGTTTGAAGAATAATGATGAATTATTTAGTGTTGCAAGGACCTGCTGGCAGATTTAAACCATCATTTTAAAATCTTTCCATGCCAGTCATCATTTGTTTATACATCCTCTCATTCCACTCTCATACTTTTTGTTTAATTTTTCCGCATCATCGTTTGCTGCTAAAGCATCTCTCTATCAGGAAGCTACCATGTAAAAACCCTTGTCAATTGTATCAGTCTCATCCCATTTTAGTTTCTCTCTGTTATCAAGTGTTCTATCCCGAACAAGTGTAAAGAGGTAATGTAAGCCATCGTTTCGTCGTACTAGGAATGGCTACAGCTACACCCAAGAAATATTACAAAGGAGGTATACCATTCCTCTATGAACCTACAACTCCAGAATTGGTTTTAGAAAATGAATATTTCACAGAGTTGTTTACAAAGGAAGGATGCATCAAATTCATTCAGAAATTGCAAGGGAATCATCCATAGGTGTCACGATATTTTGTGGCCAATTTCAGAGAAACCTACAAAGGCAAGTGAAAGAATTAAAAGAGGAAATGGAACTAATGAGAACAGAATTGGAGAAAAGAGACTTGGAAAGAGGAGATGTAAACAAAGCTACTTGAAAACACTGACATACAATAAGGTAACAATTAGATCAGCATATTTTTGTCTTATATTGTAAAAAAAATACCTACAATCATGTTCATGTACTTTTTGAAGCTTAGATGCAAGTTTTATTGAATTACCTAAGTATTAGGAAATTCCACAGCAAGTGGCAGGCTTGAAGGCCAACTTTTGCTGTGGAATTTCTGAAAGTATATTTTTGGTTTTGAGAAGCAAAAAATTGATGGAAGTAAGCAGTTTTAAAGGTCATGCTTATTTTATTTTTTTCATATAACATCTTCCTAGGGTTAAAACCAACAGAAGAATATTATATATCAAATTTTGGGATGCGCTACAAAAATATGTTGTTTTCGTAGCTCAAAAACAGAGTTTTAGTAGAGAAGACAGTTTTATGAAAAATAATGATAAGGTATGAAAAGGATCAAGCATGTGTAAGGTTACTCATCATCAAGTGTCAAAGAGTATCAGATGTCAAAGAGTATTAGTTTTTTCCAAGTGGAGACTTTAGTCAAAAGAAGAGTTTGAAGACAATAGTCCAACATGTGCCATGTCATCAAACTAACTTTTCCAAAATGATGGGAAAAGTTATTCCACGAAGGTTGTCATGATATAAATGTTTTGTTAATGGGAAGCATGGTATAAATTTAGGATTCCTCTCGAGGATGACTTGGATTAGTTTTTTTTTATTGTAATAATTAAGATTTCTAGTCCTATTAGGACTCTTACTCTTGTTTCGAATAGATGTCAGTCTTAGTCTCTAGAAGTTAGTCAACAATTAGTTTTAAGTTTTAGTTAAAGTAAAATGGTTTGGCCACTTGGAAAGGTAGTTGTAAAGGCTAAAAGGCCTATAAATAATGTATATTTCGAGGTACCAAGGGTTGGAAAATGTAATCGAAACAACTACTTTTGTAAATGCTTTGAGAAGATTGATATATACAGAAACATAGTGACTTTTTCTGAAGCTGATATTCTTATTATACTTCAGTGAGATTTATTTCTTCTCTCATATGTTTTACTTCCATATTTTTTATGCTTAATACCCATAATTCATGGGAACATGCTCTGACTTCCTTTAAGTGTTGATTTATGGTGAACTGAGCTCTTTGGTCTTATCTTTGGATGTTTTTCTTCAATGTTTAAAGACTTATTACTTAGAATTCATGTTATTCATGCTCTGACTTCCTTTAGGTGTTAAGATTTGATGAATCTCTTCTAAATACTTTCTTTTCAGTACCTTGAGTTATCATTACTCAGAATTCATGCACACATGCTCTAACCTCCTTTGACCCTTAAGCTATTGAGAGATTTCTGAATGTAATACCTTTTTCATTGAAGTATATACATGCCTTAGTTTTATAAGAAGAGTTATTTTGTTATCTCATCCATATCACTGACTCCATATCCCAATGGTAACTTGTCTTCATCTTTCAACCTGAAAAATACAAAACCACAAACCATAGAGTTAGCCATCTATCTTTATACAAAATCAATAACCCTTGAGAGAGCCCTCTCAGGCTAAGGAGGCTAAGCCTCAGTCAAAATATTGGTTTGAAATAGTTACACTGAGGTAGTCTGATCAACAACCTATCAGGGTCCTATTTTGATGATAAAAAATGCAATGTTAGTAGTGGTAGTGCTAGCAACATAATAGATGCAACATTTGAGAGGGAGTTTTAGTACGGATGCAGCAGTGGAAGTGGAACTATCATGGAAAATAGTACAGTTGCAGCAGCAACGCAGTGGTTAGTGGAAAATTTGTCATACATCAATAATGCAGAGGATCCTTAAGGGTTAGAGTAGTATGTAGCTGGCATATTGTTAGAGCACTTTCCTTGCTAAGAGGGAGTGTTGATTTTTGGTACCATTGGAAGTGATATAAGTCTCCAAATTTGTATAGAGGATTAGGCACATGTATTCCAAATAACCCAAAAACCGTTTATGATAATTACATTCAGAATGTGTTTTATTGCAAAAATTAATTATTTTAATGGGGACACTATGTCTAAATTTAGGGAAATTAAATAATTAAAGGGTATTAATAAAAGAGAGTGTGAATGATCTATAAAAAAATGAATATCAAGTCAAGTTATAATATTAGTTGTTTATTAGAGACCTAATCTCGACTATTGATGTCTCAATGAGAAGACTATAAAGGAAGGCTTGAGGGACATTTGGAAAGATACACTAAGAGGATCTAGAGATCAAATTTTTTTGATGGAGCAGTGCTTGGAATAAAACCAGATCTAAGTGATTCTTGATTGCAGTGAGGGGAAATAATTTCGGTTGGAAATTTTCATAATCCAGAGAATACACAATAGAGAAGGAAAAGAGTATATCAGTAGAGGAAACATAGTAGCTACGCATAACTAGCACGGTAGCATGTAGAGGCAACACTGCAGCCTTATGGGAATTCAAGATTCAACTGAGGGTCAACTAGATCTAGTGCCGAAGATCTAGGGTGTGAGACCAGAAGAGGCCACAAGGGAAGATCCAACAAACATAATACCAATTATGCAGAAGCCACACAATCCCCATTTAGAGTGATGCAAAGGGTGCCACAACGCAGTGGAGGGCTTGCAGATCGAGGTTATTGGTCAGTCAGGTTTCTAGATATGTGTGAGATTTTTCTCACTAAATTTATGTTAGTCACATTCTTTGAAGAGATTTTCAGAAAGGCATCCAAGATTTGTATTCGTAAATTTACTACATAATATATAAACCCTCAGATCTATTGCACTGGTTTTCCCACATTGGGTTTTTCTAGGGATTATCGTCCAAATATAAAGGTGTCCCATTTGTATACTTGTCTTTGATCAGTTTCCTTGTTTGAAAATCATATCTAATTAAGTGTACGATGCTTGAGTAATTTACTTCAATGTTTCAAGAAGTAATCTGAAATAATTTTGTAATGTAATTTACAAAGTAGGTGAAGTAGATTTACCCCGTTGCAGTAGGATTCCTGAGATTATAAGATCTAGAAATTTTCACATTAGGAAGAAAAATGTGAAATCAGATTTTGTGTAGACGTCAGGAATCTAAATAAATCATATTTGAAAGATAATTATCCATTACTTGAAATGGATGAATTACTACAACAATTTTTAGGTTCTAACATAATTTCTATGTTAGTTTTTTGAACACAATTAGATTATGGTAAGTCCATAAGATAGATAAAAGTAAAATTTACAACTCCGTGGGGGAAATTCTTGTATGCAAGGATGCCTTATAGTCTAACTAATGTTGGAGAAAATTTTCACAGAGCCATGTATATAGAATTTGTTGGTAATATTAATAAATTTTTTGTCATTTATTTGGATGATCTAACTATATTTTCTAGTTCTGATCAAAACAATTTAAAGAACTTGAGAAAGGTTTTTGAAATATGAAGGAAATTGGGGATATCACTAAACTCAAAGAAATCCTTATTTGAAATAAAGGAAGGGATATTACTTGGCCATGTTATTTCCAAATGAGGTATATTCATTGATCCAAAGAGAGTTTCAGCCATTCAAGCACTCACTCTACCAAGGAACAAAAAATAAGTTCAAGCTTTCCTTGGAAAAATCAACTTTTTAAGAAGGTTTATACCCAACAATGTTGAAATAGTTAAGGAAATTACTAGCATGTTAAGAAAAGGCCATGAATTCAAATGGAAAGTTAAAATAAGATTTTCTTTTACCTATATTAATAAATCCATTTATGAAGCCCCAATATTAGCTATTGCAGACTATTCAAAACCTTTTCAGTACATTCTCTTTTTCAACTGAAAATACTTTAGCTGATGTCCTTCTGAAAAAAAATGAAAATGGAGATGACCAAACTATTGCCTTCTTTATAAAATTCATGAGATATGTTGAGTTTAAATATGAAGTTATAGAAAAGCAAGCATATTCCTTTGTCCAAGCCTTGAAAGCCTTTAAATTCTATGCCCTCCATTCTTCCATTATTTCCTATGTTCCAAACAATGTTGTTAAAACTGTGTTATGAAAACCTGATATAGATGGCAGAAGATGAATATGGATCAATAAGATGTTGGAAATTGATGTTATTATCAAATATATAAAGTTGATAAAATTCCATGGTTTAGTCAAACTTCTAGTTGAATCCAATTGTAAAATATTAGGGATAAATTTTGTGATGCAAACTTCAACAGATAAGAATCCACAAGAACCTTCTCAAAATTTAGTAGAGAAGAATCCACAAGAACCTTCATCTTCAACTGAACCAACTCCTCGTTGACTTCATATTAATGAGAAATTTTTGCTATCTAAATGGTACACTGATATTGTACATTTTCTTCGTAATTATGAATACCCACTTAGATTCACAAAGAGTCAATGAAAACCACTCAATTTAAAGGTTGTAAAATATTGTATCATCAATGCAAATATGTATTTGAAGGATCCATTAAACATCCTCTTGTTATGTTTAATAGAAAGTGAGAAAGGAGTTATAGATAAAGTTCATGTAGGTGTATGTGGAGGTCATTATGATTAGAGAGAAACAACATAAAAGACTCTAAGAGAAAGATTTTATTGGCCCAAATTATTTTCAAAAGTAGGAGAAAAGGTCAGAAGTTGTATACCCTGTCAGATTTTTGTTGGAAATCAGAGATTGGCATCACTCCCTCTTGTTCTAGTACTAGTTCAAGCACCTTTTTTACAATGGGAACTACATTTTATTGGATAAATTCATCCAACATCCAACAATCAGCATACATGGATTCTAACTGCCACATATTATTTTACAAAGTGGGTAGAAGCTCTCTCAGTTAAGAATTCCATTGATACTATTGTTATTAAGTTCACTGAAGAAAATATATTGTCTAGATTTGGCTGTCCACAATAGATAGTTACAAACAATGCACAAGCATTCAGTAGTGTTAATATGATTGATTTTTGTCAGAAATACCAAATTTTATTATATCATTCTACCCCCTATTACCCTGAAGAAAATAGATTGGTGGAATATTCAAATAAAAGTCTGGTCAAAGTCATCAAAAAGGTACTTAAAAGCCATAAGAGAAATTGGGATAGTCATCTTAAGTATGCAATTTGGAAAAACATAATTTCACCGAAGATATCAACAAGTAAATAACATTTTAACTTGTTTATGGAACTGAGGCCATTTTTCCTACACAACTACCTTTTCCTGTTACGAAATTCTTACAAGAAGAAAATGAAGAACCTGATGATTTCTCTAGAAGAATAAATCAAATTATAGATTTGAATGAGTACATAGATAAAGTTCAATATAAGATTTGTAAATATCAGAACAAAATTAAAATTTTATTTGATAGAAAAGCTAGAGAAAGAGATAGGCGGGTTGCAAACGATTGACGGAAAGAGGTCAAGAGTTCGGTACCAGTGTCGTAACGCAGGGGAAACTAGAAATAAGAAAAAAAATCTCGGGCAAGAGTCGCAAAGGTGGTATGCGAGGAACGATACTGATAAACATACCATTTAGAAGATTGACCTGTAAGGGTTCGTTGGAACAACAGAAGACGGATAGAGTCATCGGTAATTGAGTTAGACGAACACCACATGTGGAAAGATAGAATATGATTTGAAGTTCCTCTCCACCAAGGGCTTCAAAATTTGGGATGTTTGAACGGAGATTTGTTGCCATAGCAGGCCACCTAGCATCATGGTGTATAGGGTCGTTTATCAATGGGTAAAAATCGGGGAGGCTGAGGCCTGCCATGAAAGGCAACAAGGGTGCAGCCAGGGTAATTTCCATTGCGGTCCCACTAGTGGTGTCCCCAGCCTGAGGGTCGGGGTTACCACCAGTAGCAGGTCTTGCACTAGACATGGTGAAGGTGTTCGGAGGAGAACCGAAGGCGGACAAGAAGGAGAACCCAAAGGACCAAAAGAAGAGTCAATGTGCAAACTCGGAGGAGGACTACTTCGACCTCTACGTGGAGGAGTAAGTAATCCTACTGGAAACTGGGGATGAAGGCCAAGAAGTCTATGAGATAAATGCCTTGGTGGCACAATGGTGATGACACAAACATGACACAAAGGAAAAAGAGACCAACAAGGGTAGGGAGGTGCAGGATCAAGTGATTAAAATGTAGATACAAGGGAAAAGAGGTGCAGTATCAAATGATTTCAATGTTTTAGAGTCTTTGCTTGGCGGTGTTAACCAAGACCCTTTTTGCTTAGGGTGTGTGTGTAAAAGTGTGTAAATTTTAATTTTTAAACCCAGACGTTTGTAGAGAAAAAGAAGAAGTTTTGTTGTATAGCTGTAAATGAACCTGGAAATGATAGTATATAGGCCTGCAAAAACATAAAATAAACAGCTAATAATGCAATAATGTAAACCCAAGGAGGCAGGTCTCTCAACAACTAGTCTATAGGTGAGTAAAAAAAAATAATCAAAACACACTAAAAAATCTAATAGATCTAAGTTCAAGAGGGATAGGGATATAAAAAACAAAATCTGCTGGAAAGTGGTGCAGAAAACAATAACAAATCAGAGGAAAAATTGTTGTAGAAAAGGTGGCGAAAGGCTATCTCCTGGAGGGAAACAGAGTGAACCCTTGAGGAAAACCAAAACAAATCTAGATGAGATTATTTGGATGGATAACAAGTCAATCTGAAGTGGATTTGAAGGTGAGGTATCAGATTTGAAAAAATGGCTGAAGACTCTGAAATTTCAGACAACCTACAACAGCAACAACTCTTCCACAAAATGTGGAGGGTACTGAAGCCCTAGGGGGCTAGGTTCCCACTTAGTTGAGAGAAAAAGAACAAGTATAGGTCCAAAATGGGAAGAGACGAAGGTCAGACAACCCTGAACAGAGGCTCAGACAAACCCATAAAATTTTCAGAAAAAACCCTACAAAAAGTCCGGGTTGCGATTTCTGACTTGTTTTCAATAGCGGTCGCAGTTTTTTGGCTGTAAAGTATGCCCTGAAGGTCCAGGTCACAGGTTTTGGGCCAAAAAGTGCGACTTGTACTTCCAACACTCTCGGCAATAGGTTTCAGAAAAATTTGTTGTCTCAGCTGTGACTGATGTCTGTCACCTGCGCAATAGGTCCGAAAGCACACGAAAGTCAGAATTTCTATTGTTTTAGGGTTTTATAGGTTAAAATCAACATCAAGAAGAGAAAAAACAAGGGGCTGAAGAGAAATAATAGGGTTTGAAGCAGCTGGATATGAGAGGATCAGAGAAATGACAACAGTCGTAATCGTAAACCCATGTGGAGTCGCCAGTTGTTAGTATGAATCTTAATTCCAAGCATATGAAAAAACACCAATTTAGCTACGCATAACTAACAACCCTAACAACAGAAATGACTGCTAATATCTTCAGATTTGAAGTTAGGTGATCAAGATAAATGCTAAAAAAATCTAGATCTATGCATTAGAAGACATTAAACAGTAGAAAAAACAAGATTTACTCCATGCATCCAATAGACAAGACAAGAATATATCAAATGAATTTTGTATTAATGGCACCTGGGAGGAAAACACAAGAGGGTGTTCCATGTTCTCCTCAATGGGATCGGTTCTTGTAAATCCTCAGCACTTCAGATCTAGAATTCCTCTCTCTTGATGGTGTAGAAAACCCAGACACAAATGGAAAAATATGACTATGATGGTGGATCAATAGTTAGACCAAAAGTTTAGATCCAGAGTGATCTTTAAGCAACAAAAGGTGGTAAATGAATGGGAAAATCCTTCTATTTATAAAAAAATATTGAGTTAGTCTAGATATTGGTGCATAATTAAAATATTATTAACCAAATCAAGATCCAAATTTTATGGAATATTTGATTATATTTGTTGGAGGGAAAAAAAAATTGACTTGGGTCAAATCCCTTTATTTGTAAATAATAAATAAATACATGATTTATTTATCATTTTAAGGATGTGGTTGAGAAATAATAAAATAAATAATGATTTATTTAATTATTTAAGGGTGAATTAGTCATATTTAACAAAGAAGATTATTTAAATAAGATTTAAACAATTATTCTTAGAAAATAATAAGATAAATAATGATTTATCTAATTAATTTCCTTGTTTTGGGTTAAATATAACCAAAAATATTAATTAAACTACTATTTAACTAATTATTCCTTGAGGAAAATAAAAAAAATGTATATTATTACCTCATGGGGTTTCCTTTTTAGACCATAAACAACTTAATAAAGGTGGTTTACTAAGTTATTTTCATAGTGAAAGCAATTTTACTTGGGGTAAAATTGGTCTTACATGGTGTCCCTGTGTCCATCTAATGATAATAGTTTAGATGACAAAAAAATGGTGTAACATCATTCTCACTTCCTTTGTTTGATACACACGTTCAAATTTTTTAATGACTAATTCAGAATCTCCACAAATAGAAATATTTTGAGCACCCATTCTTTTCAAAACATGTAAGCCCAAAATCAAAGATTCATACTCAACCATGTTTATTTTTTTCTCTAAGTAAGACTATTCTATTAATAGATAAAAATATTTACAGCAGGCCTAAGCCTGTACATTGACCTTTCCAGTGACATTTGAATAGAGAATTTCCAAAGAGCACTACCCTGCAGTAGGGAAACCAGTGTTGTACAGTGTTTGAGAAGAAAATCCCTCGCAGGGGAGATGTGAATTTCAGCTTTTGGATCACTAAGCTGAAAACAAACTGAAAGTTTGAAAAAACATACACAGAATAGACATTGAACATAAACATAAAAATAGACAAGAACATGCCTAAAATAGAGGGCCTCGTCATTGAGAAAAAAACAACAGTAGAGGGCAAGACTACTCATCAGGAGCCTCTTCGATGACCCTGCACCAGAGAGCATCAGGATTGCCATCGGCATCAAACAAGTCCGCAATGGAATGAATCACCTTCCCAGGAGAAGAAGAAGCCTTCCCACCAAGATCGCGACCACTGTAATTTTGCTCCGAACTCTGGAGACCATTGTCAGTCTTAACCTCGCTCGCTTGACCCATGCTCAGCTGCACGCTCGCTTGACCAGCCTGCATGGAAATAGTCGAAACATGCCCCTGCTGGGCCAGGTTTCCAGGACCCTACAAGGGAGGGATTTCTAAGAGCATAGGCACATCCTAGACACTAGAGGAATTGGGATCCACATGCTGAGGATCTTCACGAAAGGCCACAGTGATTGTGGCAGTAACCCGAGGCCTGGAAAGAGCACAATTGAAGGAGAATTGGGTAGTGTGCGTCTGAGCAGGGGGGTGAAAAGCTAAGGGGGAGCTCATGCAGTGTCCAGAGTGAGTCCTTCGACCACGGGAAAGAGACGAACTGCCTTCATGTGAAGAAGAGGAGGAGGTGGAGCTAGGAGAGGGGGAAGGACGTCGAAGACGGCCACGGGAAGAACCTCTGCGACATTGCATCCTATGCCTGAGGCGGGGCATGCTGACAGACACAAGGGGGAGACCAAAAAGAGGAGAGGAGACCACCAGCTAAGGGTGCAAGGAGAAAGATGTGAACAAGCAATTGCCAGCAAGCGAGAAGTGAAAATTGTTATCAAAATCAAGACAATAGTTCAAGCTACTCCTCTTATCAGTAGAAGTCTTATGGCAGGAGACGCCAGCCTTCGGTGAACAGCTCTGTGAGACAAGCTTGGGTAATTCATCCATTGCAAGGAAGCTTACCCTGATAACTCCTATGAACCAAAGAATCCAGAGCCAAGGACCTGTAATAAATGGACTGGAGGGCTAAATCATTTTGCAATACGTGAAATCACTTCGAGAGTTGAGTAGAGGATTGTAACCAGTGCCGAACATTAATGCAACTATTAACCACTTAGCAGGTATTAAAGACCCTGCATCCTTCAGCTCGCGGGAAGGCAGGTGGCGCTCCTGAATGCCCCGCCCCCATCCCATCGTCATAAACATCTGCCTCGCCACCCGCATCCGGGGCATACTCAACCATGTTATTTGTGCAATCAAAATTCAGTTTATAAGAAAGGAACTTACTTTGATCATCTGGACTTGTGATCCAAATTCCTGCTCACGCCCCCTCTCATCTTGCTGATCCATCTAAATGCAGCAACCACCAACCTTCTACCTTTTCCTCACTGATTTGTTGATCTTCTATTTGCTTATTTTCTATCTGCTGAATCACAGATTGCTAATTTTCTGCCTTCTTTTCATCCTCTACTTCATCAGTCAACTCATTGAAAAGAATAACAGATCCAAGTTAAGTATAAAGAGCATAAATTGGAAATTTTTGAGGTTTATCTTTACAACTTACCATGTAAGCCATTCTTTTTTCTCTATAAAGTCTTTTTTGCTCACCAAAAACATGAATGGTGGCATAAGTTAGGTCCATATGCATTGTACCTTTGATTTTTTCTACCCATGACCTTGATAATAGCATGCCAAACTTTGGTGGAATGTCTGCTACCACAATGTCCATGACCACTATCTTAGTAGGCACTTGTGTAAGACCAACAACAACATCTTTAATTAAACCAATGCACTGAAATATTTTTGAATCAAAGGAAAAAAAATCCTTATATGGTCTAGTAATTTCCAATCCCATCCTCTCCATGATTACTTTGGGCATAATATTGTGAGAAGCTCCTGAATCCAACATGGCATTATGCAATGCCATGTCATTAATATTAAGGCTAACATAAAAAGGAGGCACCTCCTCATTCTTCTCATCTTCCAATCTTGGACTCAAGTATATGGTTGGCTGATATTCTTGAATATTTATGATATCAGTAGCTCTTGGTTATGAATTCAACATTTTCACAATCCTATTTCTATATTCATTCACCTTAAGAATTTCTCCAAAAGGTACCGGAATTTTGATCTTTGAGATCTCATTTTCAAAATTGAAAACAGAAACAGATTTTCAGGCTCTTTGACAAGAGGAGGAGGTCGTTTTTCTTTACTAACCTCATCAGCCTTGGGGGCATATTTCTTGGGCTATGTTTTATTTGCAGTAATTGGTACATTTTTGTTTCTGAGGTTGTATTGTTTCTACATCTCAAAGATTGCATGTTGATATCCTTTAAAATAATCAGATGGTTCCTCACCCTTATTCACTTTATGGTCTGACTCATCATATTCCTAATTAGTTAAAAACATATCTGACATGTTCTCATCTAAGAAATGAATTGATTCTTTTTTTATTTCAGATTGATATTCATCATCAACTAAGTTTTGCTGAAAAGGAAGCCTTACTTGAGGGTCAAGTGGCTGATTTCTATTTTCCCTTGGCCTTTGCTGGTTTTGAGGTCTTCTGAATTGAGGATTTCTAAACTGAGGCTCATGTTCTACAGGGGGAGCAGAGGCATTAGCAAGGGAAAGCCTATCCCTTATTTTTTCCATTTTCTTCATCATGGAATCAAATTTTTCATCAGAGGTGGAAGGCTTATCTTATTCTTTCAACTTAGTCTTACCCACCTTGTACTTTTTTGCTGCTATCATATTGACTTCCACCTTCACTGCATCGTTTTTTATTTCAAAAAATGAAGGGGATTATCTTTCTTTCAACAGTATGTAAAAGTAATAATCAAAAGCTTTAGCATATCTCAGCTGAGCTGCTCTTGGAGGAGGCTTGAGATGGGTAGGGATTGAGCCATACACTTAGTTAAATCGCTTTGAAAATTTTTGAATAGTTTCATCAAAAAATCTCTTCAAACTATTATACTCAGTGAGAGCTTGTATAGGATTGGTTCTATTTCCCCACTTCCTTAAGAAGCTATCTTCAAATTCATTCCAATTATGCAGGCTTCCAGGAGTAAGGGCTTTGAACCACTTCCTAACTTCACTAGTAAAGCTTTGAGCAAAAAATATCATCTTGAAATCCTCATGGTCAACCTCCTCCCTATCTATAAAGTCATTGAATAGGTATACATGCTCTTCAGTTGTAATCTCTTCATCAATTACCCAAGTTTTAATTCTAGCAAAATATTTGCTAGGAAAGGAATTTAAGATAGCGGGAAGGGAAAGAGGAGCATACCTAGTAGGTGCAGCAGGTGGAGGAGGCACATTTCCTGCCATGATGAATGGGACTGTGGTAGTTTTAGTGACAACAGTAGAGGAAGAGGAACTGTTAGGATGACGGTTGTTTGGTCTTTGTTTTACATTGACAAGTGAACTCTAATAAGGAAGAGGAAAACCAATTTTACTTAGAAAAATTTCAAAAGGGTCAAGCTCCTTCAACCTATCTAAAAAATCTTTTTCTAACAACAACTCAGAAGTGACTGCTTCTCAAAACTCTTCTTTATATTTTTGTGTCACTAAGGCTGAGGTATCAATACCTCTCCTATGTAGGTCTAAGACAATTTCAGTTAATTATTTTTCACTTTCAGAACTAAACAAGACTTCCTGAATTTTATCATCAAATATTTTGTCTTCAGGACTTCTTAAAACTTCAGAGGACAAGGATTTTGTATGTAATGGATTACGTGATATTGCAGAAATGCCTTGACTTCCTCTGGAGATGGTGTTTGGATTGTCCACAATGGTATGTGGATCTGGGTCAAGATTACTCCTCATGTCTCTCCTTCTCGAGGCCACCTTTGATCATATGAATTTTGAATGGAGTCAACAAGGTAGATGTAGCCTCGAACAACTTCCTGAGTTCCTGATACCTTTAGAAGTACAACTTCAAAATTTTGAGAAAGTATAATCTTCAGGCTCCTGGAAGATGAAAAAAAATGTTATAACAAAATTGCACCTGATAGGCTATTAATCAGATAATCTCATGTAACTGTTTCAAATCAATCCTTTGATTGAAGCTTAGCCTCTTCAATCTGAGAGGGCTCTCTCAAAGGGTTAATGATATTGAATAAATATGTATTTAGATGGCTAACTCTACTTGGTAAACAAATTTCTTGTGATGAGTATAGGTTGAAAATAATATCAGTATGCAAACATTGGGCTTATGGAGCCAACACTTTCAGTGATTCAGTAGTAATTTCACTTGACATGGAACTTGAGACAGGTAATAGTTTTTAGCAGAAGTACACACACACATGATATAGGAAATCAAACAGTCAATTAATCTATAAATAAAGTTAGAGCATTACATGAATGAATTCTAGGTATTAAAGATAAAAACCACTGCAAATAGTACACATCAAAGATATATATAAGATATGCACTAAAAAATCAATCAAAATCTCAGCTTGGTCAAGAAACAAGTCTCTGTATTACTGAAAACAATCAATTTACATAAAGTTGTAGTATTGCCAAAAAATCTCCAACCCCTGACAAATTCGACTCTTTTCCCTTTAATAGACTTGTTTCATCATGAGATGACCTTCCTCCTAGCTAGATTCATCAAATTTTTGTATAATGACACCTTTCATAACCATAAAACATCTATATAATGAGAAAATGACAGTTATCCTACTTGACAATCCTTTTACTAATTGGACTCAAACTATTCATTATTACAATAAAAACCTTATCTCCTAAAACAATTACATATTTGAAAAATATGACTTCATATGTTCAAATAGGGTGTGATGGGACTCATCACTACATGACCTCTTAATTGAACTCCTTTAAAACTGGAAACAAACCCTGTTTTTTTAGGAAAACTGGTCTTCATCTTCAACGAATGCTTTGGCTGGTAGTTTGTCTTCATTTCGTGGTCTTTAAGTCTTGAATAATTGTTGTCATGGTCCTTTAACATTTTGATAGTATCCAGCTATCTACATATACTCACAAAGCTTCTTATAAATCTCCAAAACAGTATGCAACGAAAGTAAGACAGTTTCGTAGCATACTTTCGTAGCGCTACAAAAATGCCATTTTCCAACAATATTTTTGGTTCTTTCCTACTGCATGATGTTCATTATACCTTAATGCACCTTCCATACCATTTTCATCTCTTGGGAGCTCCAAAAACTTCTTCAAAATTCAAAAAGGAAAGCTACAGTAGTTTCGTAGTGTTTTGTTGTTCTTCAAGCCCAGGCACACTACGAAATTGCTGAAAATAGTCAAAATTCTAGAATTTTGTGTAGGTTTAAAAATATACCTTCTAAATGGAAAAAAATAGTTTCTAACATGCCATTAGTCTTAAAAACCATAAACCAACTCACTATGATTCTTGAGGGGTTTCTTCCTCATTGATTATGAGTTGATTAATTGGCTCCCCAAGTACTGTCATTTTAAGGCATTTTTTCTCCAACTCCTCATGAATTAGTTCAAGCTGCTCCTGGAGGTCCT
The DNA here is from genome assembly GCA_034641835.2 of Pinus albicaulis. Classification (NCBI taxonomy): domain Eukaryota; kingdom Viridiplantae; phylum Streptophyta; class Pinopsida; order Pinales; family Pinaceae; genus Pinus; species Pinus albicaulis. Next base: position 675,212,257 of record CM076582.1, on the reverse strand, counting down.
TAACCTAATATTTCAACTTTATATTGGTGGATTTAAAATGTGTGTTCATTTTCCTGTCATGTTTGACCTCTTTCCTCAATGGAATGGTCCATTTGATAAGCCGATGTGTATTATCTAGAGTCTTGGAAACACTGTCAACCTGCTCTTCCCAAATTTCCTTCATCTTTTCAAAATGAACCTTCTCTACATTGTTTTTCCTTGATTCTTTCTTCATAACAACAATTTCATGGCTGGCCAACTTAAATTGTTCTTCAAGGAGTTGAGACTCTATTTTTTCCATCACCTTCTCTTTTCCTTTCTTTGACTTTGTAACTGTATCTTTCTCTGCAGGCGATGAAAGGTTAATGATGTCTTGTGACGGTTAGATTGTGTCAGTAGGTGGATGAATCTATTTACTAATCTCTAATAGCTTTCTAGCATGCCTTTTCATATTATTTGTTGCTTGAAACATAAAACATGCATATTATCCTTTAAATTATAATTTCTTTGCAGATTTGGCCTTTTTTAGTTTCTGTCTACCTTCCTCTATGTCCTCAGCATGGACTATAAGCGTTTCTTCTATGTCAATAGCATGTAATATGTCTTCTAAATTTCCTTTAGCTATTGCTCTGTATTCTATAGACACTGTTTTCTCTTCTAAGGCCACTGTTTGGCTCCTTGTCATCCTTTTGGTTCCTTTTTTACTCACACCTTGTTTTTGTTTTGCAAGTTTGACTAATTTTGATTTCTTTTTTGTAGGTGGGACATTTTGTGTATCAAAACTATAAAATTGCTTTGTTTCCATCATGATTGGTTCACTTGGTTTTGCACCAATGGTTCACTCTATTTTGCTACTAAGGGTGATGGAATTGTCCTAGGTTTAGGAGTTTTTGAAGGACTGAGAGCATCCAATTCAAAACCACTAACAAACAAAAATGAAGACCAGTATCTGCCTAGCCTTTGGAGTTAATATAAAGCCAGTAGTTTCATTAAACCATGATGAAAAATTGAAGTCTCACTCCCTTCAGAATTTTCTTGGACCTTATCTGCCATTTTTGACAAACTTCTATGTAAATAGAAAGGCAAATCAAGGGAAATCTTACCAGTAAAGTGTGGGAGTAGCTTGAAATTATATGAGTAGAATTTATGGTATCTCCCTTCACAAGTAAATACTTTTGGATGATGAGAAACAATTTTGAGTAGTTTTCCTTCATGCAGGTCCTTGTAATGGCATTAGTGAGATCCATTTCACTGTTTTCAGGCTTCATGAACTCTTTGCACTACTCCATGTTGAACTTGAAACCTTTGAACCAATTCTCTTGTCCTCTTGGAATCCCTGTAGCTACAACAATAACCTCTGGTGTGATGGAAATATTAATAATTCTCACTTAGGTGGTTGTTCCACTGAAGTTTAAAGCAAACTCTTTAGAAACCTATACATGTCAACCTTGTAATCTTTCACAAAACTGTAAGCAACCTGTCCTTCTGGAGACTTCCATAGCTATTGGATCTTCAGTGATCAAATTCATATCTGTTGGTTCATATCTCAGACATTGGCCACCCTTTTTTGTCCTTATTTTTTCTTCCATGGTTTCTTTAATTCCTTCACAACCTCGCTTGATAATTTGTAGTCTTGCTTGATAGTTTGTAGCCTCGCTTGATAGTGCTCAATGTAAACCTTTGAAAACACCAGCTACAACTTTGTCTTAATGAAATAGCTCTCCAGAGCTTGATATCACGCAAAGAAGGAATGAGAAATGATGAATGACTAAATTAGGAAATATTTTGAAGTTTGATGTCTTCTTATGACAAAATCATGACTCATACATGCCTAAACTAGTGATGATGACTTCAAACCTGACCATGTACCTTGATCTTATCCCTCTATGACTCGAATGGTATTTGACTTACCCTTTCCCAACGATATTCTCACACCGAACAACTAATATAACAAGACAGATAGGAAACCACCCTTTCGTAGTGTATCTAGTATAAATCTGGGTGTTTTTGATATGAAAGTATCAACCATTTCATAGTGGAAAGTGACATTTTTCATTGTATTTCGCTACGAAACTGTGGTTTCTTGGCTAAAATGACATTTTCCGTACAAAAAACTTGGGAATTGAAATCTGTCAGAAAATTATGAGTGATGTAACATGAGGGGATTTGAAAATGAGTGGGTTTATACCTTATGGTAAGCTTAAACAAGAAAAAATTAAAATTTCCCTTGACCAAGAATGTAAAAAATGAATCCTACAACCCTATTTTTGACACATGAACCTCTTTAACTTTGTCAAATGATGCTTCATTTTTTGGGTGATAACATGAGTATTCAGCAGCCACATTCAGTGGAGGAGGATAGAGAAGCTAGATATTGAGCTTTTAGCCCAAGGATCTAGTGAAGGAATCAACTCTTCTTGCATTGAGTTGATTGTATAACATTTTAGCCATCTATTCTTCAGTTCATGTAGCATATCTACATACCCAACAGTTATATGTGCAAGCCCTAAGAGGTTGATTTTCCTAGATTCATAGACCTGGGAAATCCTTTCTAGGTTATCTTGGGTATCCATCATAGAGCTTGGACCTATAGTTTAAGGATCATCAGAGCTCCCAAATTGCCTAGATCTACATTTCTATTTTGCGGGCAGTTGCAGTCCTAGCAGTTGCAGTTGTAGTAGGGACAACACAATTTTCCTTCCATCAGTCCAGCTGTTATGCAGTCTCTCTTGTGGGATCATTTTAGGGTCATTCTAGGCCATCTCTTTGGCTTAAGTGTCTCATATTTTGAGCATTGTTGTATTGTTTATCCACCTCTCATATAATAAAATGGTCCAACTATTTTGTATATTTGTATGGTGTATTTAGATTTATTGTTTAAGTTGTTGCAGTTCTTATATTGTGTTTTAGTATTACTGCATTCTCCCTTTTGGGATATTACATACACATTGTGTAGTTTCCCCATTCTTCAGATGATAGCACAAGGAAGCTGCTATAAATTACATTGCAGCCAAATTCTCTATTCAATTTATGCACACACCATTTTATTTGATCTAGTATTTTTATAACATGCATGCTATATTTTATTTTCTATATAATTTGATACTTGTAACACTTGACACATTGTTATATTTACTTTTATTGAATGATATAAATTTTTTACATATTTTACATTTTGGATAGTTGAACTACATTTACTTTTATTGAATGATTTTAAATTTTGGATAGTTGTTACATTTGGCATGTGATCACATGTTGTTATGTAATGTTAACTTAGATGATCTTATATTATGTTTTGTTTTTAAAACTTGTTTTTTGTCACTTGTTATTTAAAATGAAACTATATTGAAATTGAAAATTACAAAACCCATGTGGTACATGTTATGCATTTGAACATGTGTGAATGTCATATAATTAGGTGTAAATGTCTATTAAAGGTGATATTTAGGTACATTTTGCATGTTCATGTGTCATTTAAAACAATCATAGATGGTTTTACATATTTACGTTCATGAATATATGTAACAATGATTGGATTACATTTGTATTTAGTTGTTACTTTTTGCATACATGATGACATGTTGTTATAATGTTAACTTAGATTCCATATTATATTAAATGTTTTTTTTTTTAAAGCTCAAGTTGTTTTGTCATTTTTTATTTAAAATGAATCGAGATTGAAATTCAAAATTAAAAAACACATGTGGTACATGTTAAATGCATTTGAACATGTATGAATGAACTATATAATTAGGACATCTCTATTAAAAGTGATATTTAGGTACAGTTTGCATGATCATGTGTCATTTAAAACAATCATAGATGGTTTTACATATTTAGGTCCATGAATATGTAACAATGATTGATGTACATTTGCATTTAGTTGTTACATTTCTCATACATGATCACATGTTGTTATAACGTTAACTTAGATTCAATCTTAGATTAATTTTTTTTGTTTTTAAATCTCAACTTGTTTTGTCATTTGTTACTTAAAATGAATCTATATTGGTATTTCAAATTACAAAACACATGTGGCACATGTTAAATGCATTTGAACATGTATGAATGAACTATATAATTAGGAAATAGCTATTAAAAGTGATATTTAGGTACATTTTTCACATGATCATGTGTCATTTAAAACAATCATAGATGGTTTTACATATTTAAGTTCATGAGTATCTAACAATGATTGAAATACATTTTCATTTAGTTTTTATATTTTGCATACATGATGACATGTTGTTATAATGTTAACTTAGATTCAATCTTAGATTAAATGTTTTATTTTTAAAGCTCAAGTTGTTTTGTTATTTGTTATTAAAATGAATGTATATAGAAATTGAAAATTACAAAACACATTTGGTACATGTTAAATGCATTTGAGCATGTATGAATGTTATATAATTAGGACATACAGCTATTAAAAGTGACATTTAGGTACATTTTGCACATGATCATGTGTCATTTAAAACAATCATAGATGGTTTTACATATTTAAGTTCACGAATATGTAACAATGATTGAAGTACATTTGCATTTAGTTGTTACATTTTTCATACATGATGACATGTTGTTATAATGTTAACTTAGATTCAATCTTATATTTTAAATGTTTTGTTTTTAAAGCTCAATTTATTTTGTTACTTTTTATTTAAAATGAATCTAGATTAAATTTAAAATTACAAAATACATGTGGTACATGCTATGCATTTGAACAATGTGTGAATTATATATAATTATGTGTACATATATCTATTAAAGGTGATAGTTAAATTTTCATATAAAGTTTTAAATGAACATGTGCATAAACATATAAGTTATAAAACATGACCATGTACAGTTTGCATGGTGTGAGTGTGGTGTGATGGTTTTAAAGGTTAAAAACATATATATTTAAGTTCACTAATATGTAGGAATGAAAGAAAATTTGCATTTAATTCATACATTTTTCATTTGAAATCATTCTTACAATGTTAATATACAATACATATAGATGTACATCTAAAAAAAATCATAAAATTATAGGTGTACATAGATGTGTCAAAAAATCATAAAAATTTAAAATTTCATTAAAAAAATATGGTATACAAAATTTTTCATTAATGTACATAGAAATGCTACTATGGATGTCAGTTGATAGTAAACTTTAATATAATACAACTGGGAATTACAAAACATGGTACACATTTTGCATTTGAATGAATATTATAATTTTCTTTATATGTCTAAAACAAGACCATAACCTAAAATTTTCATTATATAAAATATGCTAGATACATACATTTTGCAATAATGACATAAAATTAACTAGCTCATACCAGAGAAAGTATGAAATCATTTAAGACCAGAGAATGTACATGTATGTGTACATGTATAAATTACTTATTGTGTGCATGTGAAAAAAAAATTTATCACTACAATAAAATCTTCAATACACTTGTACATAACATAAAATATACATATAATAATTTACAACTTAAGAATGCAGAAAAAAAAGGCTAACAATTTGTACTTCAATTTTGTAAGTTCTCAAATATGAATCCAAGGAGAAGAAATTGTTGGGTAGTTCAACCAAAAAATTTCTAATGGAATTCCATCCTCAATGATCCGTTCATGGTCATCTTTTGACATTTTCCATTTCTTAACTTTCAATTTTTTCTTTGATTGAACTTCTATCAACTTTATGCACATTGCACACACCAACTGACTATATTGACAACTTATGACATCGGGTTCATAGTATTGAAAGTAAACATTATTGACTTTGATGAGTTTTTTGGAAAAAATAAAATTTTAGTATAATAGATCCTATTTCATATATAAAATCGTTATCATCATAGTCTTCCAATAATTTCATCTTTCATTGAGTGCAACACATCAAATAATACTTGACATTTTCTACGTTGTTAGCAGGTGCAACTACAACAAAAATATCTCCTGCACAATAAAACAAGTACATATATTTAGATCATAATTAACATGAAAAATTAGCTTTAAAATTAACATGTGTACTTGATTTTGTTATATATTTCTAGATCTCTATCATTTGAAAGTAATTGAAATGTTACCTTCTCTAACAAGATCAGAAACTCGATCACCTTCAGATGATACTATAGTCTCCTCTAAATTCATCTCTTCAAAGTTTTCAAGAGACATTTTCCCCTTTTTATTTAGTTTTGTATGTTTCCAATATTTTACATACATATTATTTTCATGAACATCATTGGATTATGTGTCATCTATGAAAACATGACGAAAAAAAGAATATTTTCTTTTATCAAATGCAAACACATATTATTAATCATTTGTTTTAATCAAATGAATTTTTCAAGTCCCTTTTATTGTTTCAACATCATCTCAAATCGATCTATCTACATCTTTGAACCCCAATATGCCAAAACAGTCTATGTGGAAAATTCAAACAATAATATAAATATGTTCTTTAAAATACAATCAAAGATAATCATTGTGATAAATAATGTTTAAAATTAGAAAGTTAATAAAAATTATATCATGTATATTAAATTTATATATATATATATATATATATATATATGAAATTTAATTTTTATATATGTACATGTACCTACATAATTCCCTTGACTGGTTAGTCTCATGGCTTAGTGCAGCGATGCATTGTTGAACAACTTTTTCATCTGAGACAAGTCAGTCTGCTGAGTGGCCCATTTGATATATACAAAGTGCTCATTTTATACATGCCCATGCACTATCATGTTCTCCTTTTCTATGACTAGTCTCAATGAAATTCCACCAATGTTTAATGCGAGTTTTCATATGAAGATGACACAACCAAAAGAATGATCGTAAAGATTTGAATTTACCTATGCATACATTTGACCATATCCATTTTTCATTGAATTTTATTCCATGGCCTTTCAATGAGTCATAAATCTTATCAAAACAATGTTGTAAAAAAATTGTATCATATGTAAGAACATCACTGATATAAAAGTGATATTCTTTAATAACATGTCGATTTTCACTGGTGCTTTCTATATGACCAACATTTTGTTTAGCGTGTCTATATAGAATATGGAAAAGCATAGAGACTTGGTCATAATGATATTATTCACACTTTATTTCATTATGTGGAACAAATGTGTAATTATCTGCAAAATCATTCGTTGACAAAATGGTCCCTGGTGGAAAAATTTCACAGGATTTTTTGAATTGCAAGTCCTGCCATCGAGATCTATGGCAATTCTTGGTGTATTTATAAATTTCTACCTCAACATTTCTCAAAAAATCTATCACAAAAATTTCTTGCTCTTGTAAATCAATCCTTTTAGCACTTGTATTCTTACTTGAACCAATCTATGCATGAATATATTCATATCTCTTCCTTTTCACTTTTATGTTGGACAATGATTGACAATTTATATCAATAGGATATTTGTTGTGAAATAAAGTCAAATTTACACAATGATCACATTTTTTACCTCCAAAACATTTCTTTTGGTAAAATAATTCATGGCTTTCTCTTGCACCTAGAATTTGGGATATGAAATCATAGATAGTGGAAGGAGGTGAATTTTTCGAAAATGTTTTACCCAAATTAAGGAATGTGTCATAATATAACTGAAATTATACATGATAATGACAACAAAAAGTGTCATGTACAGTGATAGGTTTAACATACCATGGTTTTTTTTGTACAAAAGCACTAATTGAGACATTAATTTCGCGATTCTCTTATATCAACTTGTCGAACAACTCTATCTGAGTGGTGTCCAAGATATGTTTTTCATGTTCTTCGTACTAATTTCATGCTATTCTTCGTCGCATCACATAAATTTCTTTTGGTGAAACACGCGAATTTTTCATCCAATATTCATATTTTTTTTTTTAACGTATTCTCCAAGTCTATATTTGTATGGTTGCCTACAAATAACTTTCCAACAAGCAAGTTCATCATTTACATCTATTTGCAATCAAAATTTTCGATGTTTGTGCAATGTTTTTCATGAGGTCCCTAATTCTTGTGCCATATATTTTACCAAAAAATTCTCTTTAGTACTTGATGAAACAATTGGCATTTGTATTTCTCTACGAGCATCTAAATCACATTTCTTTCTAGATCTTCCAATTGACTTTAGAGCACTATTTATATTGTGTATCACATTTTCCTTCATTTTTGATCTTTTATTGATTTCTGAATACCCAATAGAGTCGTAGATTCTTTTAATTTGTTTGATGTTAAAAGAATTTTCAAATTTTGGGCTTGAACTACCACATCTTCATCTTTGAAGAACATATCAATAATGTGCTTAACACGATATCGTATAACATGGTAAATTTTTTTATCTCCGTGTGATTCGAATGGAAAATGGCATCCACCCATAGTATTCATCCACCCATGTTATCCATCCACCCATGGAAGTAACCCATGGTATTATTGTAAATGGCATCGACCCATGGTATTTATTCACCTATGGTATTGTAAATGACATCTATCCATGATATTCATTCACCCATGGTATGTATCCACGCATGGTATTCATCCACACATGGAATTTACCCATGGTATTGTAAGTGGTATCAGATTCAGGTTACGAATCCATGGTAATGAGGGTTTAAAGTATATTTCAATTTCAATGTTTTGCAACAATCTTCAACAAACGTTCCGGATGGGGTCGCTAGGCAGGATGGGACAACTGGCCCTGACCATTTCCCAAGGCGTAAGGCGTGTGGTGGCCACATGGCCCTCCACGGCGCCATTAATACTGCATTCATTCCACCAGACTGCCATAATAACTCACCCCCGTGACGGCGTTACAACAACCCTGGTCTGCCTGTTAACTGCACTATGGACGCCAGTTCAATTTTCGCTGAGCTCTCCGACTCTTCGCGCGGTTGTTTGGCTCCCTTGGGTGGTGCGTGCCCTGTACACTGTGCTGAGCCAAGCGCTTGCACTAATACAGGCTAGCGTTGCTCACTCTACAGTTGCATTGAGACTCTTCCTAGCGCACATTTCTCCAACAGTGCCTTCTGCCCTGGTGCGCTCATTGTTCCTCAGCGTGCTCCTAGCTTGCTCATTGCTCTAGCTCTTCCTGGTGTGCACATTGTTCCTTAGCTTCCTCCTAGTTCGATAGCTACTCCGCTCTTCTCCAGGTTCAAGAGATTCACAAAGTAGAGACCGCCATGCCTAGACTCCGACAGCGCATGACTTGCCATCGAGGAGGCACCCGCGGAAGTTTTGTAGGCGACCGCCCTTCCTTCAGTAGGCAATTCTCTGAACATCCTTTTGGTTCTGCCCTTGGTCGACCGCCCGCCTCCCCTCCGCTTGAAGCTCCTCATCACTTTGCCACCTCTGCCCCTTAGCCCTCTGGCAGTCACTTCATTCGCCAGACCATGCAGAGAGCGGAGCTGCGTTTCGATAGTGCTTTCAATCGCCCCTCCATAACGGCCTATATCACAATTACTCTGCGAGAGGATACCACACTCCGCTCTCCTCCCTGGCCTGACTCCACTACTGCTTCCCTTGACCCTCATCCCGGCTCCGTCAAGCCTCGGTCCACTTCTGCTGCAACGCCTCAGGATGACATGGGCGAGCCTTCTGTCAATGCAACCCCCTCCCTAGGCCTCTTCTCCATGCAGGTGAATACGGATGCAGTTTAGGGCACTGGAGCTCATCACGTGGATGCCGATGTTGAAGACCCTAGGGATGACTTTGGATGCCCAATTGAGGAGGAACAACCCTCTCCCGTCAACTCCAATTGACTCAGCTATGACATGGCGTAGTATGGTCTCTGATCTTGTTTATTTTCATAGAGTTGCTGGTCTTTTACAATACACAACAGCTTACTGGTTTTTGCTTTCGATAGTGTTAGCTTTTTGTTGTTGTCTCATAACAATTATTATAACTATTCCATCGGTTGCCCTATACAAGGGCAGTGAGACTGTCATTACAGAGCTGGTTTCCCTATATGGGCAGCGTATTTTCAGGATTAAGCTTGACTTTCAAGCCTAGTTACAAGCTATCACAGCTGAACTGCGGTAGTTTTGTACCATAATATTTACATAAATAGAATTAGCTCAATTTAGAAAAAAAAAAACAAACTTCAACAAACTCCATGATTTTTTTGGGCGACGAATTTATAGATCATATATGAACCTTTTGGTGAAAATTTGACAAAAACAAGACCATATATGGATTATTTGCGAAAAAATACTCAAATTCAAAAAACAAACGGCCGAATTGGAGTTCAGATGAGGGACATATCCCTGGTTCAAAATCAGCAATGTTGCAGCAATTTTTCTGACGATAATTCATGGACGGTGGATCTCCTATCATTTCTTGCAATTTTTAGTGGGAAATTTCAGATAAATAGTTATCAATCTATGATCGCCTTGAAAAATCACCCAATTTCAAAAAAAAAATCGGTCGAATCAGAGTCCGGATAAGGGATTTATTGATGATTTAAAATCAGCTATTTTTTCAGTAATTTTGTGACGGCGAGACAATTCCAGCGTGACTCTGAGAGTCAGAGTCTCCAGATAGCGATTTCGATTACATATGAAGATGAATAATTATCATTCCATTTCCAAAAACATGTTATAATAAATATTTTGAGCTATATTGACCGAGTTATGCTCATTTTAAATCAGGAGAAGTATTCAGAGCGAGTTCCATTTGGAGATGTGCCCTCCCACCTCGCTTTAGTAGGCACCTTCTTCACATTCATTAGTTTAAGCATATCAGTATTCAGTTTGGGTTATTTGGAGATGTGCCCTCCCACCCCAAGCTATGTAGGCTCCTACTACTTCATCAACAATCAACATCATAGTTATGGGTCAACCGCACAAAATCCTTTTCATCGAATTCCATTTGCTTGGCCACACACTGTTAGTAACACAGTTGGTCACAAGAATTACAGGGTATCTCTATCCTCAGATCTTCGTCTTACATGGTTTTGGTTCATCCACAAACCCACACTTCATCGAAGTCCATTTGGTAGGCCACACATTATCAATATCACAGTTGGTCACAAGCATTATAGGGTATATCTATCCTCAGATCTCCATTCAATACAGTTAAGGGTTAACTACAAAAAACCCTTCAGTGGCTCTTCATATTCAAAAAATTCTTCTCAAGAGGGAACTTGACGCAATGGGGACCATTTCTTCTTAAGGATTGAGGAATGATCTGAATGGAAAATGGCATCCACCCATGGTATTCATCCACACATGTTATCCATCCACTCATGGTATCATTGTAAATGGCATCGACCCATGCTATTTATTCACCTATGGTATTGTAATTGACATCTATCCATGATATTCATTCACCCATGGTATGTATCCACCCATGGTATTCATCCACACATGGAATTTACCCATGGTATTGTAAGTGGTATCTACCCATGGTATTGACCCATGATATTCACTTATGGTCTCTACCCATGGTATTGTAACTCAAAACAAGGCTATAAATAACAAGCCTCACTTTGTAAAATGGCAGATTGTCCACCACAACGTAGCTTCTACAATTATTCTCTGTTTTAATAAAACAAGTTTCTTTGTGGTTTTATTTTCTTTGTGTTCTCTTTTTTTTTTTTTCTGGCATTCTAATTTTGCAGATATTGTCAGATCCATTTCAAGTTTTTAGATCTTGGGGGCCTCCCCCCAAAATCTATATCACCATGTGTGTCAGTGTCAACATTTTCCAACATCTCATCATCGATATTGATTTCATCTGTACATATGAGAATTAAATGTACAAAATGAGTTTAAATATTCTATAAATAATTAAATTTAAAAATATCATTTTAATGAAATTGAAAAATTAATAAATATGTATAGTTTCAGTAATACACATTCAAAATATATATACATACCTTGTGATTCAATTTCCTCACCTGAATTTTTTTCAACATTTTCAACATCTTCAATCATTGGTTCAATATATTTTTCACTTTCTCTTTCCACATTTTCTATCTCATCATCAATGTTATGAGGGATATATGTCTCTATTTACATTGAAAAATATTTTTCAAATTAGTTCATCAAATATAAATTAAGTTTCACAATACACTACTTAAATTTAAAATATCATTTATAATATTTACATTTACATATGTGCTTCAACTTCTAGTTGAGGTTGATTTTCCCTTTCAATATTTGAGTGTTCTTCTCTATTTTTTTTTGTGATATTCTCTCTCGTATTATCTATGAACCTCAAGGTTTATTGCTCGATTATATTTTCTCTTGAAATTTCTTTGATTTCTCATGATAATTTAGTATGAAGCTCAAAAAAAATTCCTTCAAAATCGTGCGAGAAAAACTCACTATCAAAATTTTGACAAAAACTCTCTTCAAAAAATCATCACAAATGATTTAATTTCAAAAACAACTTAAATAATTTTGCACAAAAGACATACTTCAACCCAAAGCACTTACGTTAAAAAAAAATTCTTTAAAAATTCCCCCAAAAAAAAAATCTTTTAAAAATGAAGCTCAAAATATTTCCTTCAAAGTCCTACAAAAAACTCTCACTTTAAAAATTTAGACAAAAGTTCACTTTAAAAAATCATTATAAAATATTTACTTCAACCCGAAACAATTACTCTAAAAAAAATTCAGATTTAAAAATACCTCAAAAAAATTTCCTTTGAAAATTCAGCATAAAAAACCTTTGAAAATTCAACGCAGAAAGTTTCCTTTGAAAATTCAGCCCAAAACATTTCCTTTGAAAATTTAGCCCAAAAAATTTCCTTTGCAAATTCAGTCCAAAAGATAAATGAAAAACAATTTAATATAATTTATTTGATTAAATAGTTAATCAAATCAATTTATTAAGTATATATCTCATCTATTACTGCATGTATTGTATATGTATAAACAATGGTAATCAAACATGTTCATAAGTGAATTAATGCTGGATTGTGTTAAAAAGATAGATATAAAAAAACATCATAATAACATTTAACTATTTCTCAATTGAAATAGAACATCAAAAAAAATTTAAAAGTATCATATATATTCTAACTCTGCTCATTTGAAAAACAATCTCTGGTTCAATCTTTTTTTATTGAGAAAAACTTTAATAGTAAAAAAGTGCTACTTTTGTAAAGTGTTCTTTTCAAAATTTCAGGACCCTTTCTTTAAAGACATGAAAGGGTTTATGTAATAAAATAAAAGTAAAAAAATAACAAATACTTGAAGATCTCAGGAGGTTTAAAAAACTCTCCTTAAATTAAGTGAAATAAAAACAGAAACAAATTTTAGTGGGATGACTCGCTTCAAGATAACATTTTTGTCGCTTTTTCCATTCGTTCTTTGAGTTGAAGGATGTTGATCATAGGATGAACCTTAGGAGGTTGGTCAGGCCTGACATCCAGTTGTCCTATTTAGACTGCGTATGATAGTGGAAGAATCATGTAAGAGGAAGTGTCGGTCAAACACTGAAGAATTATCCATTGGCTATGTGGATTGACCAGCTGCTTCCAATACTTGTCCCAATTGAGCTTATCCAATTTTTTGTTTTTTCTTCCTTCATCTTGGACATTTCATGCCACTGTCTTATCAAATAATTTACAATAAGTAGAGAAATAAGGGGAAATTTATCAATCAAATTAGTAGCAATGAGGTTTTGGGTGATTGTTTCGACAATGTTTTTGGTAACATCCCTAGCTCTGCAAATTTCCCTTTTGGCTTTATTTAACTATATGTCCCAATAAGTGAATAAGATTTATTTTTTAGAATATTCAATCCTCGGAACATTTTCCTTTTAGCCTTCAGTAGTATCTTTCCAGGTGATGTATTGGCATACTTTATCATCAATTTCATCAAAGACGGTCCTCTAGTCAACTACTTGATTCATCATTGAACCGCTCTTTTCACACAGTTCAATTATGCTAGAAATGTTTTCATAGAAACCAACTTGTTGTTGGGATAACAGAGTATTTAGTTCTAAAGATTCATTTTTAAATCCATCCACTTTAGGATTAGCTTTCAATTGTTCAAGAGTGAATTGCAGTTGGTGCATTTGGGCATCTTTAGCACCAAAATCATATTGATGTTGTAGCTTTAGTTGATTTAAGCATTGTTAGAGCTGTGACACTTATGATTGTAATTATTGATTAATGCTTTGCTGATCTTCTAGCAATTATTTTTCTAATTGAAGGATTCTTTCATCCTTATCCTTGACTAATTATTGAACTTTAGTGGATTTTTCAATGGTGGCAGATGCATATGCACCTTCAAACTCAGTTAACTGTGTTCGATCCTAATATGGATATACTTGTGGGTCCTTACAAACTATTTCCATATAGACATGCCCAGGAACGAGAACCTGTGATTGTCCCATTCTTCTCCTCTTCCGTTGCCTGCTGATGACAACCTTATGTCTTAGGCTGTAAAATATATCCAAAAGAGTCATTTCATGTATTTTCAACACAATTTCTGATGTTGGGTAGGTTGGGATAAATTTGACTTCTTCTGTGCTAATATATTTTTTAGTTGACCCAGCAGTAAACAAGTTTTGACTTTCACGATGAGTTGTTTCCACTTTTTCTTGATGATCAATGATCACCACTTCTTGGTCTCCATTAAGGTGTTGATAAAAATCTTTCCAGACTTCATCTAAGTCACTGGAAAATAGGGGATCATTGGTTTGAGTTCCAGTAGACTTATCTTCTTTTTTTCCACTAAGGACTTCAATATCCTTAGGGCGTTGTTCTTTTCCCTATTCGTTCTACTACTTCTCTTCTTCTATTTTGTGTTCTTTCTGTGAGATAGGTTGGGATACCTTCAGATAATTTAGAGGAATACCTTCCAACCTTCTATTCATGTATTTATTGAAATTTGCTAGTTTTTGAGGATTAAGGTATGATGTTGCCAAGTTCTCCACTGTTGAATAATTATCAACTGACTCAAAAAAATCATCAAAATCATAATTTTCATGAGAAAATGGCTTGATTTCACTTGAGTTGTGAAATTAAATGCAACTTGGTTTGGGTCATATTTTCTGTTAGAAATTGTAAATAATTTCAAACATTGGATTTGATTAATTTCTAATATGGCATGTTTGAAATTTTCTAATTCATAGACACCATATTAAATAGGAAATTATGTCCATGACACTTTGTTTTCTTATTTTAAAAATTTGTTGAACCCATGACCCACTGTCCGATAAACAATTTCTCTTGCGAGAATTTTATCTAGAACATATAATGGTAGGACATGTAGTCGAGCTAAGCTTCCAAAAACTATGACATAAGTGAATAACTCTTTCCCAAACCATTTTCCAATGGATGTGAAGTCTACTTGAGCTTCTTTGGACAATATAGGGGCCTTTCCATCAAACAAGACTTGAAGCAGTGGGACCATAACTTCGTGGAAGATCTTATAGAAATCGGTTTCGTATTTTGATTCCCATAGATTACTATGATAAATATGAATGGGAGTGGGGTCTTGGATAGCCTATTTCCAACCCATGGTTGTAAAATATGATGTAAACACATTGCATCCATAATGTAGGCACTTATATAAAATGGGGGAAGGATCTTAGATGAAACAGAACGATTTTTTTGTATTCAAGAATCTGGGTAGAAATATTATTTGATAAAATGGTTCCCAAGTCTATGATATAGGAGTCTGTTATAGAATCCATAAGGGGAACCCATTCAATGAAGAATTTATCGGTATTGGGTTGGCCATAAAGTATAGACATCATAGCAGAAATATAACAGTAGGGACCAACAAGTGAAGTAGTGGAATAGATACCCTTTTCATCATTTTTACGCTTGTTAGGATTACTCCTCCATTTCTTTATGGTATCTGACTGAAAATTATTCTCCTTTGTGAATTGCGCTAGGAAATATTTATTATACACCTTCGAAGGGTTTGGAATGTGGTACATTTTCTTCAAATCTTATGCTATGAATGACCCTATCATTGTAGCTCTACTTGTTAGGAAAGTTCTATCTTCGATGTTTAGGTTGTCCATAATCGATTTCACCATATATGTATATAGTAGAATGTTGGGGCATGTATCAAGTAGGTGCAGAAAAGAGTTGACGATGTTGGCTACAGTAGCTTCTGAGGCATCAGAAGTGTTTACAGTAGATTTTATTTCAACCCTGCAGGGTTTATCATCTTCAAATAACCTGTACATTGCTTCCCAAGAAGCAAAACCAATTTCTGATGTAGATGTAGTATATGTGAATAGGGGTGGAGTTTATGTTACTTCGTTAGCAGAAGGTGCAAGATTATGGAGAGCCATGGGTTTTTTGGACTTCTTTACGGCCTTAGGGATTTCTAACGAACTCTGTTTTTTTGGACTTGCCAACGAAATAAGAAGAAAAATGAGTAAAAAGGGGAAATATCGCCACAATACGAGAACAATGTAAAAATAATTGAAATAATGGCAAATAAAGCTTGGCACATGGAGTAATATAAAACATTTAATTCTTGCGGTCAAATCACATTTGAAGGCTTGAGCTGTTAAACTGTTAAGTTATGGAATTAATTGAAAGGATGGGTTCACATTCCAAAATAGACATTTATACATTTAAATAAGATATTTTTGCATCTCGGATTCATTTTTGTGTCAACTTCCTAAAACGACAAGTACATATGTCTTGCCGATTCTGATCAATTCCTTTCTGTGCTATAACTTATTTTTAAGTTAAAAGATTAAATTATTTGAAAGCTTCAAACATTAGTGGGGGAAAAGAAAAATGTAAATTTTGCGATGCGATATCGTAATCACAATTTTGATGAAACTGGATGGTGGAAGGAATTTGTCATTAGAAAAAGTGCAATGCAATAGGATTTATCACATCAAGAAAATGAAAAAGAGAGTGGATTGAAAAATGGAAGAATGGAAATGTGATTTACGATTTTCGATTAGTGATGTGGAAAAGGTAGGTACTATGGTTTGTATTTCATGAAACATGATTTAGTTGGAAGGCCTTTTCCTTTATTAAATATTTTTATTGATATTGCATCGCAAATCATTTGGAGAATCTTAAGATGTCATATGTTGTCTTCGCAATTTTGTGATTGTGATTTGCAACTATGTTTCTTTTGAATTCCCTAAGTTCCCTTTAGACAAAAAAATGGTGTCCTTTAGCTTTTATAACTCTTATTTCTATTTTAATCAATCACTTAAGGGTTTTATTTATTCTAGTCTTAAATTTTTTAAAGGGTCCCCATTATTTTCCTAAGGAAACTATTCTAAAATAATGGGATTTGTTGAATAGCACAACAATTGGCGATTCACTGAAAGAACCAGTTATCTCTGAGAAATGAAATTCCTGATATTTTTTAAATAAGTAAAAGTGGTTAAGGAAATGAAAATTATCTTTGAAATATTTGGATAAATAAAATTACTCTAAATTATAAAACTCATCTTATTTGAACTCTTTAAAAACCTTTCATAAATAAAAATATTCGTTTCTCTATATCAATCATTAAATATCTTAAAATATAAAGTACGTTGGTTTTTGAAGCTTAGCCTTTTGATATACTCATTTTGTCGCAAGTAGAGCCATTAATTCCAGCAGACATTTATAGCCTAGATAGGGTTACCTTTTCACCATCAATGATCCAGTATCACATCCATATATCATTACAACCTTTGGATATAAATTCACAATTATATAATTTGTTTTCTCTTATTCTTAAAAAGTCATAGTCCTGGCTTGGTGACCAGATAGTGACATTTCCATTCACTGGTTGTAATAGGACTGAACAAGTTGACTCGTGATGATACCACTTGTCTTATGTTTATTTAATAATCATAAGCCATTACCTTGGTTTGATATGCGGTAGTGGCAATGCCAGCATATTATTTTCCCATGATCATGGTAAGCAGGCTCGTAATGAGACCTCTAATATTTTTAAGTTTTTTATATTTTTGAATTAAAATCTAGAAGAAGAATTATTTATGGATGGGGAGAATCATTGACTCAAGAGTTTTGGATGACAATTTAAAGTTAAATATGATTAATACCAAATAGTCTTTACTTTGTAAAAGTGAAATTTTTCTGACTGATAATAGAGTAAAAATACTTTATGAAGTTTGAGGTTTACAATAATTTACAATTTCAATGGAAAAAGGTTTCAGAGTTGTATAGTATTTATCCATTTTTTCCAGTTTGTAATCATTTCTTTAAGAATTTTTATTCTTCAAAATGAAAGGTCACAAAATTATTCATAGGTTTTGAGAAAAACCATTAGTATGTAATCAAATAGTATTCTTTAATTAAGCTAAATATATAAATATAAGTATGATGCATTTAGAAGAAAAGTTTTTCTAAGAAAATAATTTTTTCAAAATGAGCCCGTTGAAAGGAAGAAAATATTTCCTCCCTTTAAGATCTTGCAACATGAAGGTTGATGGGCCAATTTTTTCTGTAATTTGAAATGGTCAAAGCCACATTCTTTGGAATTTGGTATTATTACCTTTTTCCTCATGTGCCTTGTCCCACTTAAGAACGGGGTCTCCAAATTGGAAATATTTTGCGGTAGTAAAATTTGCATCAAAATTTTTTTAATGATCTGCTGATGTCGAGCATGTGTTAATTTTGCCTTTTCCCTTTCTTCTTATAATTTAAGGATTTGGGACATTCTTAACTGTAAGAAAGAGGAAGGTACTTCATCAATAAATTGAACTAGGGCTAGTGAGGGAAGGGCTAAATTTTATGAAATTACAACTTCTTTCCCATAAATTAGATTGAATGGATAAGTGCTTATAGATGCCTTTTGAGTTATTTGATATGCCCATAGAGAAAACATTAAAGACTTATGCCAATTATTTTGGCTCTGATCAATAGTTACTTTTATGCTTATTATGAGATTTTTATTGGTTGACTCTACTAAACCATTCCCTTGGGGATAGTAAGTAGAAAAATATTTAAGCTTAAAGCCTCTATTGAGACAAATTTAGTCATATTACTACCCGAAAAGTAATATGAATTATCAAACATAAGTGCATTAGGTAAGCCAAAACTGGTAATGATGAATTCAATGATGGCTTTAGAATTAGCTAGCTTTAATGGAACAACTTCCACCCACTTAGTAAAGTATTATGTTTTAGTGAGAATGTATTTATGTTGTTTGGAAGAGTTAGCAACAATCTCACCTATGATATCTAGTCCTTAATCCAGGTCTGTCAGCTGCTGGATTTACCCATGATCTTTTACTTCTGTGATGTATTAGAATTGCATTATATCAAAGCCTTAATGGACACATATGAAGATATAATTAAGAGGAAAACATGTCACCAATCACACAACAAAACGCAATAAATTTAATAATGGAGTTCGTCCAGTGTGGACTATGTCTCTGGGCCTTGGTGTCTCGATGGTGGTGGTTGCTTCATTTGGTGCTAGAAATGGTGATAATGTACATGGACAGTGTTTACTTTTCATACAGGGAAATGTGCCCTCAATGTGAGTGGCAAAGTCTCTTCATGAGATGTTCCGCTACAAGAAACTCGCACTCATAACAAACCTCCTATCAACATGACAACCTCACACACTGTGATAAAGAGTATCTTGCTATCAAGGCAACAAAGGGATATCAGAACATAAATGACTATCCATGATGAATACATATCACATGACATAAATATAAATATTTTCCATCATACATCAAGAAGGAATCGACATGACATAAAAAATCTCACAAGAATAATCAATGAAGTACATGGCAACAACACTACATATACCTGAACTCTAATGTTGGCTAAAGAATAGGCTTCTCAGATGTTGGATCTGAGTGCACCATCAAAATCGTGGAGTTGAATGATATGAAATGCACTGCCCACACTTTCAAGTCTAAAACTATTACTCCAATCTAGAAAATGCTTGAGAAATATATGGCTCATATGGAAAATCTGACTGCATCGCTGGATTCGTGTTGCTGAGAGGTGTAGGATTTACCGTCATTTTTCTGAATTATCACACTATCGAAATCTGGGTCATAGGAATATTTTCAATTCCCCCTAGATTCCTCAAATATGTTGCTCCACGATTGACTGGAAATATGCAACTCAAAATAGGAATCTGACCTCACAATTGAGATCCTTGCGAAATTTTGAGAAGAATGAATATAAAGTTGACGTCATTCTGACTATAGCAAATTTTGGCCTCTAAGGAATCTAGGAGATTCCCTAAATATTCTCAAAGATTATCTTCCGATGGGAATCTAAAAATTCACTGCTCAAAAGGTGAATCTGACCTCGCCATTTCATTCCTATGAAAATCTGAGAAGAATGACTATAAACTTGAATGCATTTTGACAAAGAGAATTTTTTCCTCCCAAAGAATATTTGGGCATCAAAGGAATATCCTCTGTCTCGAAATATGTGCCATCATTCTGCCACCTAGAACTATGTCAAGGTTCCACTATAGGGAACCCCATTCTCCATTCCATTCTCGGGCTCCTCTATCCCATTCTGTTCTGCCTCAATTTTCTGTCCATGCAAATGAGAATACGGGTTTAAGTACAACTTCGCCGGTGAAGTTTACAAAGTCGTGACCATTGGCCTAGCAGCTAAGTTGGGAAGTTGACGTGGAGGTGGGTTAGATTCAAACCCCACCTGCTCCATACTTATCATATCATTGAATGAATAAGAATCAAACGAATTTTTTGGTTTTGTTTTATACCACATATAATAGTAGCATTTAAAATTGGGTTTGAATGTTTTAACTTGAATATGGTTTGTTGTAATGTTTTTATACAATGATTTGGAATGATTTGGCTTGGAATGGGGCCACCTTGGTGGGAGGCTAGCCCATGTGGGCCTTGCAGGTTTGAGCCTCCCCGACCCCCATCAATAGTCCTTGAAATGGAGGTAGGTGGTTAATAAATGTAATGGGTGGGGTCCACTCCACGCTGCCCCAACCCAAACATTTTAAAATAGATGTTATATATATGCCATCAAATGCGGTTATGCCATGGGAAAAGGGGGTGGTGGGGGTCATGGCCAGACACCCAAAATTGGATTTACAATACGATATGGGTGATGGGGGGGTGGCGGGGTTGGTGTCCCACCACCCCATTTATATATTTGTTTCGTTTTTATATAAAAAATAGGTTGTTTTTAACTTTAACGAAAATAAGGGTCATTGGGGAAATTAATGAGGACACAATTTCGCTTGTTTTCAGGAGCTGGGTTCCCTTCTGGTTGATGGTGAATTTGTGGGACACTTAAACATGGCCCACTACCCAACTTTGACCAAAACTTTGAATCGCTCTAACTTCTCCATATGGGCTCAGATTGGAGATATGTTTGCACCATTGGAATCATAGCAACAAGTACTTCAACCTGAACCTAGTTCGATAGTCATCCAACCACATATATTTTGACCTATCATCAACCATCTTGGTCCCCTAAGGGTGTCTTGAGTCACCTAGATCAATCCTCCCCACTGAGGAGCTTCTGGTCCACCAAAAGCATGAACATAATTGCAACTTCTTTTCACCTTGTCTGCACCACAAATGTCCTGAAAGGTCACCCTTAATTCTCCTTCATCTTTGTCCTTCGGAGCCATAAGTGATAAGCTGACACTTGCATCCTCTGTAAACATGTAGTACAACATTTTGAAAATTACATTCTTAAATAAAAGACCAATCTATGACCCAAGAATTCCCCACACTTTCCACGAGTTTATAACCATAATTTTTGGTCAAGTTTACATCAAATGGAAGCAATATCCCAGCTATCAATACAAGGCCAAAATATCATTGTTTCTTCATAAGTGATGGAGAACACATCATCACTTTTACATTTTAAGTTGCAACACATGATTGACAACTATGGCCAATACATCTAGAAAAACCATTTCTTACTCAAGAGAGAGAACCATGATGAATGTGGTGGATTTTATTGTTGAACATTTTGACTGACTCGTTTCTACATCGATGCTTTGTCATTCAGATGCTTCTCTAGATGGAGTCTCCAACACATGGCTCTTTCATTGCCACTTCTGTTGCAATAACTACAATGAGTCTTCTTCCTCCATACTGCTTAAACAATATTTGTCCCTGCTGGGGAGAAGACCTTTCATGCTTCATACTCTTTCTCACAGCCATTATCTTCAAGCACTTAGAAATAACATGGTTATGTAAACCAAAAAAATGACGATTTTTTCTATGCCATGAATTCTATCCATGATTATCAACATGCTTATAATCAAAATGAACTTGAGAATATAGAGACTTGTTATACCCTTCCTGGTGGTCTCTGGTTTGATCATGGTGAAAAGAGATTTCCTCAGCTCTTATATTGCCATGTGTGTTGTCATACAATGATGGTGAAGTGTTCCCATCATTCTATTTCCGCAATGGGTTCAATCATGCATTCGGAGCTTTTGACACCTTCGAGCACTATCCTTTAGTGTACCCCAAACCTTGTAATTGAGGTCTCTTCATGACCTACAATGGTTGAATCCTTCCTTAACCATTCACGCTAAGTCCTCCTCCCTTGTATCCAGTCTCATGCCAGTTACTATAATGGGTATCTCCACATTTCCCACAGAAATGATAGCATGTGAAGATGAAACTGAAGAAAAATCAACATTGTTTACCTCAGATGTCGATGCAGAAATAACTGATGATGGCTTCTTCAAGCCTTTGTTTCACTTCAACACCTTCAAAGCCTCTTCTGGAGCTCATAGCTGAGGATGCAGTCTCTTCTTCTCTCCTTTATATTTTTGTAGAAACCTCCTTAATTCAACATCCTTTGCTTGAAGTTTCTTTTTATTGCGCTTCAATTATTCCAAGGATTCTTCTACTACTTGCTACTGAAGCTGCACTCTCTTCTTATCCTCTTTCTCCTCTGGTAGAAGTAATTCCAATTCAACGTTATCGACTTGAAGGCTATAGCTGATCTCCTCATTCGAATGATGAGAATACGATGAGGGCGAGCAACATTCACTGTAAGATGTGGATGAAGCATCTCTTTCTGCTTCTTCTTTCTCCTGTCTCTCGTAAGCTGCACACATCATGTCCACTATTTTGGACATCCTTGAGCATGGCGTCATACATTTCTTTTCCATCCTCCATTCTTGCATGTTCAATCACTGTTCATGCTTGTAATTCACATCAGCAAGAAGATCTCTCTGATACCATTTGATCCAAGTCCATCAGCTACCAGACTTATCCATGATCTTTTACTTCTATGATGTATTATAATTTAATTATTTCAAAGCCTTAATGGACACATACGCATCTATAATGAAGAGAAAAACCTATCAACAATCACACCACAAAACACAAGACATTTAATAACGAAGTTTGTCTAGTGTGGACTACGCCTCTGGCCCCCCGATGTCTCGATGGTGGTGGCCGCTTCATTTGGTGTTGGAAATGGTGATGATGTACATGGATTTTCTTTACTTTTCATACAAGGAAATTTTCCCTAAACATGAGTGGAAAATTCTCTCCATGAGACATTCTACTATAAGGTACTTGCACTCATTACAAACTGCATATCAACATGACAACCTCACACATGGTGATAAAGAGTATCCCTCCATCAAGGAAACAAAGGGATCTCAGAACATAACTGACCATCCATGATGAATACACATAAAATGACATAAAAATCAAGATTTTTCATCATAAATCAAGAAAGAATCGACATGACATAAAAAATCTCACAACAATAATCAATGAAGTACATGGAAACAACACTACATATACCTCAACTATGATGTTGGCTAAATAATAGGCTGATCACTTGTTGGATCTGAATGCACCATCGAAATCGTGGAGTCGATTAATATGAAATCGAATTCCCATGCTCTAAAGTCTGACACCATTACTCCAATCTGGAAAATGGCCAAAAAATATATGGATCATATGGAAAAAATGACTACATCGCTAGATTTGTTTTGTCGAGAGGTGTATGATTGACTGTCAATTTTCTGAATTATGACACTGTCGAAATATGGGTTTTAGGGAATATTTTAGATTCCCCTTAGATTCCTCAAATATGATACTCCACGGTTGACTGGAAATATACAACTCAAAACAAGAATTTGACCTCACCATTGAGATCCTTGTGAAATTATGAGCAGAATGAGTATAAATTTGACCTCATTCCATCTCCGACGAATTTTAGCCTCTCAGGAATCTAGGAGATTCCCTCAAGATTCTTGAATAATCTCTTCCACTGGAAATCTACAAATAGATTTCTCAAAAGGTGAATCTAACCTCGCCATTTTGTTTCCTATGAAAATATAAGAAAAATGATTGTAAACTTGAACACATTTTGACAAAGATAAATTTTACCTCCCAAAGAATCGTTGGGCATCAAAGGAATATTTTCTGTCTCGAAATCAATGCCATCATTTTTCCTCCTGGAACTGTGTCCTGGTTCCATTGTATGTAACCTCGTTCTCTGTTCTGTTCTTGGGCTCCTCCATCCCATTTTCATTCTCCCTCTTTTTTATGTCCGTGTAAATGAGAATCCGGGTTTAAATACAACTTCGCTGATGGAGTTTACAAAGCCATGGCCATTGGCCTAGCATCTAAGCTGGGTGGTTGACGTGGAGGTGAGTCAGTTTCAAACCCTGCCCACTCCATACTTAGCATATCATTGCATGAATAATACTTGCACAATTTTTTTGGTTTTGTTTTATACCACGTATAACCATCGCATTTAAAATTGGGTTTGAATGTTTTTATTTGAATATCGTTTGTTGTAATGTTGTTATACAATGGTTTGGAATGGGGCTGCCCTGGTGGAGGGCTGACCCATGTGGTTCGGGCAGGTTCGATCCCCGCCATCCCTAGTCAATAGTCACCAAAATGGAGGCAAGTGCTTGATAAATGTAATGAGTGGCGTCCGCTCCATGTGGCCCCGACCCGAACCTTTTAAAATAGATGTTATATATATGCCATCCAATGTGGTTATACCATGGGTAGAGGGAGTGGATGGGGTCATGCCCGGCACCCAAACTTGGATTTACAATACAACATGGTCGATTGGGGGGAGGGGGTTGCGGGGTTGGTGGCCTGCCGCCCCATTTATATATTTTTTTCATTTTTATATAACAAATAATTTTTTTTAACTTTCACGAAAATAAGTGTCATTGGGTAAATTAACAAGGAAATTTTTTTGCCCATTTTTAGGAGCTAAGTTCCCTGTCGATTGACGATGAATTTGTGCGACACTGAAACCTGGCCCACTGCCAAAATTTGACCAAAACTTTGGCTCGCTCTAACTTCTCCATACGGGCTCGGATCAGAGATCCGTTCAAACTATTGGAATCAGGGCGATGAGTATTTCATCCCGAATCTAGTTCAAGAGTCATCCGACCACTTTGAATTTTGACCTATCATCAACCATCTTTGTCTCTTGAGGGTGTCTCGAGCCACTTGGATCAGTCCCCATTTCTCAAAGGGTTGTTCATTATTGACTGACTGTAGAGGTAAGGTTGTTTTTCTTTGTCTTCAAGAAATAGTTTGACATGTTTTACATTTTCTCACATATGCATGAGCCTCTTTAAACAATGTTGGCTAATAATATCCTGCATGAAGGATTTTGTGTGCAGTGGTATCTCCTATGAAATTTCCACTTGCAGGTCCATCATGGAGTTCTTGAAAAAACCTTTTGTGCTTTATACTTTTCAAGGCATCTTACTAATACAAAGTCATAGCTTTTCCTGAATAATACATTATTAATGATCTAATATTGATTAGATTTTATTCTTACATTTATTTTTCTTTTATGATTGAGTTCTGTGGGAGCATATCCTTTCTCAAATAAAATATAATATCAACATACTGTGATTCAGAGTCAATTAGGCTTACCTCATAAATGTGTTCATTATTACCTAAATCCTCATCATCTAATATGATGGATACTCCAGATAGCAATTTTCATATACCTTTTCCTCTGACAATTTTGCCTAGTTTCATGTCAATATAATATTGCTACAGAGTTGTGACCCAATTTTCCCTTTTTTCTCCCAGTTCCTTTTGCGTAAGCAGATTCCTTACTGATGGTAATGGAACTATTACTTTGGTATGTGTCTTTAGGAGAAAATTCCTGAAATGATTTAAAGATTTATAAATACAAAAATCGTGTTTCTCCACTTCTGATTAATTTAGTTCGGCACCTTGAAGATTTGAACTAAAGAAAGAGATGGTTGCTTCAATTTTTTTATCGTCAACTTGCGTTAGTACAATAGAATATGATATTTCAAAATCAAAGGTGTACAAAATAAAATGTTTAGAAATTTTTGGGGTAGTTACAGAAGGAGAATTTATGATGGATTGCTTTATTAGATAAAAATATTCTCTTTCATTATGTCCCCATTTAAATAGTGATTTTTGTTAATCATGCCTTGCAATGGTAATAAAATTTGGGAAAAGTTAGGAACAAATATCTTAACAAAGTTTATCTGTCATAAAAAGGACTGCATGAATTTCTTATTATGGGGTAGAGAGATTTTAGAAATTGCCTTTATTATTTTTGGATCAATACAAATGCTTTATTTTGATGCAATAAATCCTAAAAGTTTGTGTTCACTTAAAGCGAAATAAGACTTTTTTGGATTTAATGAAATTACATACTTTAAGTAGCATTCAAGGATTTTCTTGAGATCATGATAGTGGTCGATTATTTTCTTGGATTAAATGGTTATATCATCTAAGTACACAACCACAATATTGTTTATTATTCCTGTGAAAGAAATATCCATTGCTCTTTGAAAATTTTCTCTTGCATTGATTAAACCAAAAGGAATTTTATGCTAATCATAAGTACCCCATTTGGTCCTAAATGTAGTCTTCAACCTATCTTCAGGATGAAACAATATCTAATTGTAACCTAAAAATCCATCAAGGAAATATATTAACTCAGATCGAGCAACTGATTGAAGAATTTGTTCCATATTTGGTAATGGGAAATTGTCTTTTAGGCAAGCTTTATTAAGATTCCTAAAATTAATACAAATGCGGATTTCTCAATTTTTCTTCCTAATAGGGAGTAATTTTGAAACCCACTTTTAATTCATAACAGGAAAGATGATCTTAGCTTTAAGGATTTTATTCAGTTCAGATTTTATTTGACTTTGAAGGTTGGGGTGAATTTTCCTTATCTTTTGTTGTACAGGTTTCTAAGTAGATATCATCAAGATAGTATGTTGGATAATCGAGGTATAATATGTCTTGATATCTTCATATTTCCATGTGAAAAAATTCTTATATTTCTTCAATAAATGAATAAAGGCTAATCTCTCATCGCATGAGAGACCAACTCCTAGATTGATATTCTGAGGTCTAAGATTAGTGCCAAGATTTACTAGTTCAAATCTCAAGGTTGAACTTTGTAGCTTAGAATTAGTAACCTTCTTAAATATGTCTTTAAGGTCATAAATGTATTCAATTTTTACCACAAATTTAGGTATGTTTTTTTCATTAGTTTTTTGTTTTAACTGTCTTTCATGTTCATCCTCATCGATCAACTGATCGTCATATGATCCTTCAAATGTTATAAAGGTTAGAACATGTTCATCATCATTAAATACTCTCTAGTTAGTAACATTATCATGAATAGACGGGAGAAAAAATAATTCTATAGAAAATCTATCTGGACTATAATTCTTAGAAGGAATAAGTTAGGATTCTATATTGGCTAGATGACCACCACTTACATTTTGGAGCCTTGGGATAGGTGAGATATTGAATGCTAAGTAATGTGAGGCCTTAAGTGCTTGCACTAATGACTGGTAATGTTTGAGATGACCAGAAAGACAGTGAATAATATTTCTTACTTGTTTGATAACTATTTTAGAATCACCATTATATACTTGAAGGTATTTGATACCAAGGTCTATTGCTTTATACAAGCCTTGGACCAGTGCCTCATACTTTACAGTATTGTTTGTGCATTCAAATTCTAACCTACATGCTAGCATTGTCTTTTCTCCTTCTGGATTAATTAGTATGCAACCAGCTTCTGCACCATCACTTTATTTTGATCCATCAAAGTACAATGTCCAAAATAAATCTTTAAAAAAATGTTTTCTACGATATTTATACATTTGGAAGAATTTGACTGAGAAAAGTTTTCAATTTGAGAATTAACAAAATTGATAAGAAATAGATATCAATGTGCCTTCCAATTACGAAAAAAATATTCAACAGAGTAATTTCGAAGTATGTTATTGGTAAAGTCCATTGGTTCATTTTCATTCGCGAAATCAATTACTGAGCATTTCATGTGTTTTTCACAGTCAATTCAAATTTTATTTGGCTTGCCATTTTAGTGAAGCCACATATGATACAAATCAATGGAAAAATAACCATGAAGCTTTTCTAACAAATCTGTACTTATAATCAAACTGTAAAACTTAGGAATATCAACAACTAGAATATCAATTACTTGATGAAATTTTGAATTAGAAGCTAGCCTAATGAGCACAAAATTCATATCTCCTAAAACCTTGAATTTAGTTCTATAAATGAAAACATTTACATCATAATTTTTAGGAGCAATGTTTAACTTCAAGAAAACAATATATGGCATAATATTTGAAGAAGCCACAAATTCTATGAGGAAATTATGCACATTTTTATTAAAAACTTCAAAATTCAGAAGGAATGGAGGTGTGTTAGAATTGGATATATCTCCAATTAGGATAGCATCAGTGGCATCGATATTTTCAAATGAATCTGTGGGAGGTTTGCCTACTCCTTTTGAGGCTTTAGAAGTAACAGGCGCAAGGAATGGCGAGGCAGGAACTACATTCAGTTCTTTGAGTAGGATTTTCTGATGTTGTTTTAATTTATTCAACTCATACATAGAGATATTTTCTCTACATTTCTTCATATCTTCCACTATATTATACTCTATGGTATCTAAAATGACTACGGTATTTGATGTAGTTGGAGATTTAGAATAATTTGGGCATGTTTGAGGAGAAGGACTATTTTTTTTAAACAAATTTGTCTTTAGAAACAGGGGTTGAAGATTTATGTTTCTGAGAAGACGGAGGGAGATCAGTAATATTTTTACTTCTAGTGCTAATTTGTAGTGCCTCATGTTCATCTTCATTATCAAGTGTAGGAAGATTAAAATCCCATAATCCATGAACTTCAACCAACTCTTCATCATGTGATTCATCTGTAGACAATACTGTTTCATCCTCATTTTCATCTTTATCTGATTCAACATTAGAAAATACATTTAGAGGTTGAGGATTTGAAGTTTTTGTTTTCTTGAAAGATCTGAAAGGTTTCTTAGAAGAAGATTTAGCTAATTATTTTTTAATTACTACCATGTCATTTTACATGGTTTTGAGAACCTTTTGTAATCCTTCATTATCATAAGGATCCTTAGATGTTTTGTTTTTGGGCTCATCCTTAAACGTGATTTTCTTAGATTTTCTATCTTCTTGGGAAATTTTCTTTTCTAAAGCAAGAATTCTCTTTTCTATAGAGAGGGCATCTTTCATGTTTTCTACCAAAGTAGCCTTATTCGATCTATCTACAAAAATTTCTATATTATAAGGAAGAGAGGATATATACCATTCAATTTGTATATTTACACCAGGTTTAGATGTAGCTGCGATTTTATTGAGGAATTTTTCAATCTGGAATTGAAATATTTAATATTTTCATATGAATTTTCTTTAAGATTTGAAATATCATTGATGAGAGTAGCAGTAGTATGATCATTACAAAATTTGGTCAAAAACATTTCTTCAAATATGTCCCAACTAGTAATAGTTCCTGATGGTAATGAAAAGTACCATGATCCTGCTAATCCTTGAAAAGTATAGGGAAACAATCTTAATATAGAATCTTCTTCAGAGACATCATTTAGATTCATAGAAAGGATGAAATTATGGAGATGTTCTTTAGGAGGGAGACCATCATCAGGATTATTCTTAGGCAACCATCTCTCTAGATGCTGGGGTAAAGGATGAAGAGGACCTGCTAATAGAACAGCTCCAGGATTCGTCCATGGCCTATTTTCCATTGTGTGAATGGGAGGATTGGTTTGTCCTAAATAATGATTTGAATAATAAGAGGTAGTTCCAAAGGTGGATGTAGTTTAATAAGAAACAACCACAGAACTAGTACTTCTCTAAGAAATTCTTATCGACTAACATGAATAGATATGAGTAGACGAGGAAATTGGTTGAGAGGATGTAATTCAAGGGGGAATAAATGATGGATTTTGAGGGGGAGAAGATTAAATAATATCACTAATAGATGTTTGATCTTTATATGTTGGAGTCTTCCTGCGAAGGGAATGAAGAGGAAGCTCAAATGGACTTATTTCGATTTTTTCACTCTAAGAATGAGTCAATACATCAATACCTTGCAAAATTGAAGTAACACTTCCTTTAGAGGCTTTAGAAAGCACATAATTTTCTACTGAAATACAAATTTCTTCTAATTTCTTTATTAAAGTATGTACTTTAGGTGATTTTGGAGTATAATCAGAGGAGAGTTCTTTGGGAAATGAACTAGGATATTTGGGAGGGTATTGAACAACTTTTGATCTAAAGATACAAGATTTTGAGTGTGGGATTGAAGTTGTAGGATATTTGTAGGGGGTTGAATCTTTTTATGGTATTTATTTTTAGGATTAATCTTTTGATCCATTCATAGTTGAGTTTCCCTCCTACTAGGGAAAAAAATGTTGATGCCTCAAAATTTGTTGCAAAAAAATTGAGGTTAACCACTCGATCGAGGACTTAAAAATCATCCCTTATCCATTAGAGATAGTGGCTCCGACTGTAATTATGGGAAAAATTTCCCAATAAAGTATAATTAAGTGGATGGGTGGTATTTTAACTAACTGTGACTTGGTGAATGAGAGTGACACCAAGTTTAAATAAAATATGTATATACCTATCTATAGCCCGGGGTGAATTATCGTTTTGTTATATGCGATTTAAAAAGACGATCTTTAAGTGAATGAAAATGAAGATTTATCAAACACTTAGAGAAATGAAAAAAAAAATTAAGATAATTGAGTTGATTAAATAGTTAATCAAAAATTTATTACGTATATATCGCATATATTATTTCATATATTGTATATGTATAAAAAACGACAATCAAACATGTTCATAAGTGAATTAATGATGGATTTTGTCAAAAAGATACATATAAAAAAACATCATAAGGAGATTTAACTACTTCTCATTTGAAATTGAACATCAACATAAATATAAAATTACCATATATATGCTAACTCTGCTCATTTGAAAAAAATTCTTTGGTCTAGCCTTTTCTATTAAGAAAAAAATTAAGAGTAAAAAAGTGAAACCTATGTAAAGTCTTATTTTCAAAATTTCAGGACCCTTTCTTTAAATACATGAAAATGTTTATATAATAAAATAAAAGTACAAAAATATAAAATAAATAAAAATTTGAGTAGGTTTAAACAACTCTCCTTAAATTAAGTGAAATAAAAACAGAAACAGATTTTGGTGGGATGACTCACTTTAGGATTGCATTGTTGTCTCTTTTTCCATTTGTTCTTTGAGTTGAAGGATGTCAATCATAGGCTGAACCTTAGGAGGTTGGCCGAACTGACACGCACTTGTCCTATGTAGACCCCATCTGATAGTCGAGGCATCATGTAAGAGTATTTTTCGGTTAGAGAATGAAACATTAGCCATTGGCTATGTGGCTTGACCAAGTGCTTCCAATACTTGTCCCAATACAGCTTATCCAATTTTTTGATGCTTTATTCCTTCATCTTGGACATTTTTTGCCACTGTCTTATCAAATATTTTACAACAGGTAGAGAATCGGGGGGGAATTTATCAATCAGATTAGTAGTAATGAAGCTTTGGTTGATTGTTTCAACAATGTTGTTGGCAACATCGAGCGATTCTTCAAGAGCGGATGGAGATGTTTAGGGTTTCATTTTATTCCATCGTAAGGGATCACTATGGAGCTGATTATGCCCTTTTAGACGTCAATCTAGACGGCGGAAAAAAACATCACATGTTGTCTTAGTGGTCAGGATACATGGGAGCTCATATGCATCCGAGATGGTAAATATACATGTCAGCGGACTATTCAGCCATCAAATTCGGCATATGGAGACATCACGATCCGAGTTATCGAGAAAATAACCTCTTCAAACCTCAGATCTAGAAATTTCATCCTGGATCTACACTACTGCCATCGATTCCGCCTGGAAATGAATGGTACTACAACAAATTTCCATTTGGGGAACACCCAACACCAGATATTAGGGTGCACAACATTGAAAGGACTGCAATGATTTTGAAAAGGGCGAGGAGCAGCACGATTAAGAAAGGAGATATTAAGGATATTGGTACTATATTTCTCACCAGAACCATGGTGGCCTCGGACTCCAAGAACCGATGGTCGAGTATTGATATACCTCTGCAGAAAATCAGATAAAGGAGAGAAGAAATCCACATAGATCTGGACATATTACAAAACAGTTCGGACCTACGGTTTCTAGTAATCTCATGGCTACCCACACCCAGTCATGAAGATATTGGGACTATGAAGGTTGGGATGGGGGTTTTAATGGGTGATGTCCCTCATAAGGTTTCTATAGAAGGCCAAGATGATGATGGCACCAAACCCGATTGTGAGGATCTTACCTAGTCCCCTATGCCTCATTTGACAACACATACTCGAGGGACCCTGAGGCATAGTCAACACAAAGGGAGTCCAATATTTCGAAAGAGCCAAAAATCAACCCTGGCAGGAGATTACAAATTGACAACAGCAACCGCGGACCAAGTAAACACAAAAAAATTTCAAATTTTCATTAAAACCCCTATTGGGAAAAATATAGTTCTATGGATAGAGGAAACATAATAGGTGATAGATATCTAAATGAAAATCACACAAGCTTAGGGATTCCCAGCACCAATACAATCATTGATATAGGAAGGCATAGAAATTCAACACTATAGTACCGTAAAGGATTACTCCCTAACCTTTGGTTCTAACATTATTCTTAACCTACGGATGCGAGGAGGTGGAACAGGGGACAGGGAAAAAACCAAAATATTCGGTGGCGAGGGGGGAGGAATTACCTTAAAATAGAATCACAATAATACAAGGCCTTCTTTCAAGAACATACTGTAGGGGAAAAAAACCCAATTGCCCCTACAGAATCAGCGAGAAATAACCCCAAGCCCTACATATTCAAACAACTGAAGCATACTCCTGAACTGGTCATTGATATACCTAAGACCGAAGCTCATCGAAACACATATCAGGCACGGGCACTTATATGCCACTTCAATAGCTTTTGGCCCAAACCAATGGACCTATTTCAATGTATTTTCAAAAAATGGACCATGGAGTGCAAAATACACCTATGCTCAAAAGGATTCTTTATAGTTAAATTTCAACATTCAGAAATCAAAGATTACATTCTCCAAGAGGGTCTATGGTTCTGGGGTTCAACGGGTCTTTACATCATCCCATGGACCCCAGATTTTTATGCTAATACTATGGTAGTTTCAAGAATGCTCATCTAGGTCAGACTATAAAATGTTCCCTTACATTTATTTGGTGACAACGTCCTCCAAAGTATAAGGAATATCATTGGGCGATACATCAAAACAGATACAAAACGACTGGAGGAGAGAATATTCACCTTTTCATGTATCTTTGTCGAAGTAGACCTCAACAAAGGACTTCTAGAAAGCATATAGCTGGTACATAAAGAGAAAAAATGGATTCAACACATAGACTATGAAAACACAGCCTTTAGATGTAGAATATGCATACAGACTAGTCATCTACAAAATACCTGTCTATAGAAAAAAGAGATAATCAAAGAAAGAAGAGGGTCAAAAAAACACCCAAAGGATGGAAATATCCCCCATGCGACTCAGAGGAGGAGATAGAAGAAGAAGAGGAAGTACCCACTATAGATGGGAACAAAAAATCAACAGTTACCCCAGATGCACAAGAAAAATAAACACAAGATCCATTTTAAATATGAACACAACAGGACCCGCCCACAAAGGACCCAGTTGTAATAGACAGAGGTGGGAAAAAAAGGCATCATTCCTCAAACACCTTTATCTTGGACAAGGAAATTGGCGCAGCTACAATTGAAAATAATCTCACCCTTGTCTCTCCCATGTCATCTCAAGCTGCATGGCGAAAGGTGGAAAAAAGAAAGGGAGAAAAACTTAGTCTTTCTCGCCATTGTTTATTATTGATCTCTGCTTGTCATTTTTGAATACTAGTCTCGGCTGGTTGTTGGTTTTATATCTGCTAGTGCAACATGTAATTTTGTTTCTTATAATAAAATTACGATTTTTCCTTCAGAAAAAAATATGTTGTTGGCGACATCCCTTGTTCTACAAATTTCCCTTTCAGCTTGCTTTAACTGTATATCCCAATCTTTGAATAAGATTTATTTTTTAGAATCTTAAATCCTGGGAATATTGGCCTTTCAGTCTTCAGAGGTATCTTTCGAGTGACATATTGGGAGAATTTATCATCAATTTCATCAACGTTATCCTCTAGTCAACTACTCGATTCACTAGTGAATCATTCTTTTCACACAGTTCAATTATGCTAGACAGCTTTTGACAGAAAATGACTTGTTGTTGGGCTAACAGAGTATTTAGTTCTAAATATTCCTTTCTAAATTCATCCACTTTAGAATTATATTTTAATTTTTCAACAATGAATTACATTTGGTGTATCCGAGCATCTTTAGCACCAACATTAGATTGGTGACGTAGCTTTAGTTGATTCAATCTATGTTGGAGTTGTGACACTTGTGCTTGTAATTGCTGATTAATTATTTGATTCTCTACTAGAAATTATTTTTTAATTCAAGTATTCTCTTATCCTTCTCTTTGAATAATTGTTGAACTTCAGTGGCTTTGCCAATGGTGATAGATTCATATGCACCTGCAAACTAAGTTAACTATGTTAGATCCTAATATGGATCTACTTGTGGGCCCTTCCAAACTATTTACATAGAGACATCCCCAAGAATGAGAGCCTGTGATTGTTCTATTCTTCTCCTCTTCCTCTGCTTGATCATGACAACCTTATGCCTACGATTTCTATTTCTTTTATTCTTTAGTTTGTTATTATTTCTGTGATATAGGTTGGGATACCTTCGAAATATTTAGAGGAATACCTTCGAACCTTATATTCCTGTATTGCTTGAACTTTTCTAGTTGTTGAGGATTAAAGCGCGATGCTTCCAATTTATTCACTGTTGAATAAGTATCAATTGACTCAAAAAAATCATCAAAATCATCATTTTCATGAGAATTGGCCTAATTTTCACTTCAGTTGTCAAATTAAATGCAACTTGGTCAAGGTCACATTACTTATTAGAAATTGAAAATAATTTCAAAAATTGGATTTGATCAATTTCTAACCCAACATGTTTGAAATTTTCTAATGCATAGATGCCACAGTAAATAGGAAAAGAAAACCATGAATCTTTCTTTGCCTCTTTTAAAACATTGGTCAATCTATAACCCCCTTCCTAATAAGAAATTTATCTTGCGAGAAGATTTTATGGAAGATATAATGGTAGGAAATGTGGTCGGGCTAAGCTTCCAAAAACTCTGACATAAGTGAAAAAAACTTCCCAAAACCATTTTCCAATGCATGTGAAGTCTGCTTCAGCTTCTTTGGACAATCTAGGGGCCTTTTAATCAAACACAACTTGAAACAATGGGAACATAACTCCGTGGCAGATCTTGTAGAAATTGGTTTAATATTTTGATTCCCATAGAATACTATGATAAAGATGAATGGGAGTGGGGTCTTGGATAGTCCATTTCCAACCCATGATTGGAAATATGATATAAAACACATTTCATCCATAATGTAGGCACTCACATAAAATTGGGTAAATATCTTATATTAAATAGAATGATATTTTCTATATTCAAGAATATGGGTTCCAATATTATTTGAAAAAATGGTTCCCCAGTCCATGATATAGGATTCTGTGACAACATCCATAAGGGGAATGCATTCAACAGAGAATTTACTGGTATTAGGTTGGAAAAAAAGTATAGACCTCGTAGCATAAATATAATAGTAGGGACCAGAAAGTGAAGCAGTGGAATACATACCCTTATCATCATGTTTATGCTTGTTAGGTTTACTCCATTTATTTATGGGATCCAACTCCAACTTATTCTCCTTTGCGAATTGCGCTAGGAAATATTTATCATACATGTTATGAGGGTCTATAATGTGGTACATTTTCTTTAAATATTATGCTCTATATGACCCTATCATTGTACCTATGCTTGTTAGGAAGGTTGTATCTCTAATGTTTAGGTTGTAAATAATCCATTTCACCATATCTGTATGTGGTAAAATCTCGGGGTGTGTAGGAATTTGGTGTAGAAAAGAGTTGGCAATGTCAGCTATAGTAGCTTTTGAGGTATCAGAAGCATCTGCAATATATTTTATTTCAAACTTGTAGGGTTTCTCATCTTTAAATAACAAGTACATTATTTCCCAAGAAGAAGAACCACTCTCTGATGCACACGTAGAATATGTGAATAGGGGTGGAATTTATGTTACTGCGTTAGCAGAAGGCACAAGATTAGGGGGGGCATAGGTTTTTTCGACTTATTTTTGGCCTTAGATATTTATAAGGAACTATATTTGTTTATAATTACCTATGAAATAAGAAGAAAAACGATTAAAAATGGGCAATCTCGTCACAATATGAGAGAAATGTAACAATAATTGAAATAATGGAAAACTCGGCATGCGGAGTAATATAAAACATTTAACTCTTTTTTGGTCAAATAACATTTGGAGGCTCGAGTTGTTAAACTGCTAAGTTATGGAATTAATGGAAAGCATGGGTTCACGTTCCCAAATAGACATTTAGGTGTTTAAATAACATATTTTCACACCGCATATTCATTTGTGTGTCAACTTCTAAAAAATCCAAGTACATATGTATTTCCGATTCTGATCAATTCGTTTTCACGCTATAACTTCTTTTTAAGTTAAAATATTAATTTTTTTGAAAGGTTAAACATTAACAGGGGAAAATAAAAATGAAAGTTTGCAATGAAATATCGCAATTCCGATGAAACTGGATGGTGGAAGGAAGTGGTCGTTAGCAAAAGTGTGATGTGATGGGATGTATCACATCAGGGAAATGAAAACAAGTGTAGATTGAATAATGGAAGAATTGAAATGTGATTTGGGATGTGCAATTAGCGACATGGAAAAGGCAGTTCTCATGTTTTGTCTTGTATGAATCATGATTCGGTCGGAAGCCCTTTTCCTTTATTAAATAGTTTTATTGATATTGCACCACAAATCATTTGGAGTGTCTTAAGATGTCATATATTATCTTTTCGATTTTGCGATTGTGATTTGCAACTACATTTATTTTAATTTTCCACCTAAGTTCCCTTTAGACAAAAAAATGGTGTCCCTTAGCTTTTCTAAGTCCTATTTATACTTTAATCAATCTATTAAGGGTCTTATTTGTTCTAGTCTAAAATTTTTAAAAGGATCCCCATTATTTTCCTAAGGAAACTATTCTAAAATAATGGTAGTTGTTGAATAGCACGCCAACAGTTGCACTTGTAGGCTTTCATCAATGTGGCTGAGGCTTAGAGTTGGAGAAAATATCTTACCTCAGATCATAACTTTGTTGCAGATCAAAAATGTGAGATGCACATAATCATACTTCAATAGTACAAAATATACATATAATTCAAATGTTAATAGGAGACGTTATCTTATGGATAGATTCTTCCTCTGCATGGGAATCCACTTCATTCATCTTAATTCATGCCATCAACATATCTATAGTGCTAGCATACACCAGCAGCTCTGTTAGATCATAAATTCAACAGATACCCATCATGGTGATAACATGATAACATCAGTTACTACATCATCACATCAAAACATAACCATGATTAATGAAGGATCTAGAATGTCAATCTCATAGTTATACTTCTATCATCATGGTTACCATTCTTATCATCATCAATAGAATAAATTCATGTGATTCAACAAAAAGTTTCCAAAAAAAAAAGAGTGTCAACACTTTTTCCATACTTTCATCATGCTAATCACAAGCATTATCAATACCATTATATATAGAAATCAATGAGGTAACCATATTATGCATGTCAAGTGTCAAGAGTATCATTTACTAGAGTCAAGGTGCTAGCCTTCTTCACAGGATCGAGATATCAAAAACAATAGATGTTAGACAAACATCAAGCATTTCAATATATCAAATATCAATATTAAGTAGTATCATATAATTTAAGAAGTTCATCATGATTAAAATTTTCAATACTAGGTGTACCATTTCATAATAATAATAATGACACCAATTCACTTTCATATGCATGCATGAGCCATTTGAGAAGGAGACATTCTCATCATACCTTAGGACTTACCTTTCCAAAACATTGAAAAAATATATCATGCATACCTTGTAGTATTCAAATACATTTACATCCTTTTATTTTTCATGGGAAACTTGTAGCACTTAGTCATATTTTCATCAAGTGCCTCTTCACCATTTACAAATATATATTTTCTTTCCTGCATTTCAAATGATCCTCAAGAAGGATCCACTTATCACATCTCATCAAGAAGGTTAGAAATATCCATATACTCAAATACATATGCAGGAAGTATAATAATAAAAAAAAATAAGATCTATGAGTCTAAACAAAAGTAAAAACATAAAGGAGCATCATAATTCAAGAGATAATCTTCAATGAGAGGTGATCCTCTCCCTCATGCAAAAACCTTCAAGAGCCATCATTATCCATAGTCCACTTTATGACCTCAATATTTGAATCAACTTTATCAACAACCATGCATACTAGAGACTATCATATATGTGGCTTCATCAAATATGTCACAAGTTCTTGAGTATGTTCAAATTGATCATGTTAGGGTTTCTTGAATTCATATCTCAAGTATTTGTCATAAAATGGGGTTAATCTCAAACCCTAACCATCAAATCCTAGTACACAAATTTCCTATGGTTTCCTTCAAACCCTATAATTATTTTAGGTCTCCTCTATCTTCTCTTTCTTCCAAAAAAGGTGTCTCCAAGGGGGTGATATTCATGAATTTTCCTTCAGCTCAAATTTGATACCATGTTGATCTTTATAAAGGCTATATGGTTATTTGCTTTCATAATTGCATTTCTTCATTAGCACATTAATTTCACCCCATAAAATCATAAAACTATTCAAATTTACAAAATTATTTATCAGCATAAGAAACTATGTAGAAA
This sequence comes from Pinus albicaulis, assembly GCA_034641835.2. NCBI lineage: Eukaryota > Viridiplantae > Streptophyta > Pinopsida > Pinales > Pinaceae > Pinus > Pinus albicaulis. The sequence goes on along the minus strand of CM076582.1, from coordinate 675,173,028 downwards.
CAACAATATCATTATCATGAATGCGACAAAACATAAAGGAAAAAATAAGTAAATCATGCACACATACTGACATCGAGATTGGTTGGAGACTAGGGCGCAACCCACTATGGGTAAAACACTTGCAAATTATTCTTCTTATATTTTCATCAAATTATTCAACAAAAGAGACTACATTGATCCATAACTTCATCTATGCAACTAACCAGAAAAAAAAAACTACAACATCCATGAAATGAACCCAACAATGTATACATTCAGAAATCTGATTTTGAAGTCTGTATTGAATTGTCACTATCTGAAGTCAACTTCCGAACCCTACAGTCACTGAGTAGAATATCTGGAATACTAAAAATTCACCATTTAGTCCTTGGTAACATGGAGGAGGAGTCATCCATGCTACTATATCTTCCCAATCACTCCCTTAAGCCTGGAAAGTGTGCGACTATGGTCAAAACTGAACTGAAGAAACCCTAATCTCCAATTCATATGCACAAAGTGTTATTCATGGGACTAGAAGGATCCAGTCACACTCATGAGCCTGTGTGGGAGTGACTAGGGTCGGAATCTTATTTTTGTATGATTGCGACTGGGGCTTAAAAACCTAAATCAGAGATGAGAACTTTGGATGTAATATTCAGAATTAGCTATTTAGCTAATTAAAAATATTAAAATTTTGATAATTTTGTATTTCATAATGTTAGCCAAAAATAATGTGGGTCGAGGAACCAAAAATTAGATTAAAGTAAATTATGACATTTTCCTATAGTGGAGAGGAAAATATTGCGGCCTTGGTGGGATCATGATGAGGCAATGAGGAGGCACTACGCCATCCATGAAAGAAACACTATGTTTGGTTAGGAAAAGGTAGCACAAGAGTGGCTAGAGGAGGGGAACTGTAGATTTTGGTGGGGTCCAAGTGGAACGTTTGGATTTTGGAGACAAAAGGGAAGAGGAAACTCATTTTTCTCATGCATTCATCATCTATTGAACTTTCCTTTTGACAAAGCATGCTTTTGAAAGTGCCAAGTCTGACATTGTTGTTCAACAATCAAGTGTTTTTGAGTGGGAACATCAACCTCTGCTTCAGGGGACTTTGAGTGTCTGCCCTAGGGAGGAGATTCACCATTTCGATCCAAGGAGGAGATGTTAGATCCATTCACAACATGATCACCATAATAGACAACACAAAATAGTCCCAAAAATGTAGTCACTACGCAGTATTGAAAGAGAGCTCATCCGGGTGTTGGGGAGTGTAGGATATTTTGAGTAGGAAATTGGTGGGGAGGCTGAGAGCTTCCTAACATTGTTATTGCACATAATTTGGGAGAAATATGTAGTAGTATTTCTAGTTTCACAGATTCATCCAGCAGCAAAAAGAGCCAAGCCCAAGAGGGCCAATTTCCATGGTCATCCATTCCACAATTCCTTTGCATTTTGTTGTGGTTTTTGTGAGTAGAGACCGGGGTTAAAATCCCAAAAATTTCTAAGTGTTATTCCAGACCATATCAAAAAATTTAGTGGAGCAGCAACAACATTTCTAGACCAAGAATATGTAGAGCTAGAGCAGAACAATGTACCTTTGAGGTTTGATTTGAGCTTCTTTCATATGCCACTTCAGCTTGCCTTGAGAAAGCCTAGGTGCCATCATTCTAGCACTCACATTATACACCTTTATATCAGATAAATAAAATGGCTCAAACTTGAATTTCATGGCTCCAGTTTGTTTTTTCATGGTGTAATTAGATTTTTTGTTGTTAATGTCCATTGATTCATTTTTATTACTTCTAATTTCCAATTAGGAATATTATGGTATTAGAGCTCATAGACTTGGCTCAGTCTATGGAGTAATGTAGTCTATGAAACCAGAGAACAAATAGAACGTGAGTTACCAGAGAAAAATATACAAGAATAAGAAAAGGGAGCTCGAAATCACTCAAGATTTGGTAGATAGTGTTCCAGAGGTTGTAGAGATAAATATGGGGGACAAAGAAGATGGAAGGAGAAAGGAGGAGGAATTTTATCACCTTCTATTAAATTCATTACAAGACCTCTCCAAGAGGATTGAGGAGATGGGTCAGCGGTTTAGTAATTATAGTAAGGGGAAGGGAGTCCAAGGGGATTTGGAAATTGGACAAGGGTATGACACTTTGTAGCACCAGGAAAAACACCAAAATACATTTTCGGTTGTACCATATACTCCACGATGGTCTACTATTCGTACATTCCTAGCTTTACGAATAGGGGGGAAGCATGAGCCAAAAGAAGCTCACTACGAAGATATTTCATAGAATATTAGTCTTATGGCCAAACATTTGGGAAGACCATCACATTCAAATATTTATGTCAGTTGAATACTAGCAATAAACCCATAGGCCAAAGCGAAGGGGGATGCATGCAGGGGAGTCACTTATAGAGTACGGTGGGTAGGTTTCTCCTCCGAACTTTTGATGGAACTTCTAAGAGTTAAGAAAAGGCATGGGTGGAGAAGCTGGATCTATTTCTAGCGCAACCAAATGACTGAGATAGAAGAAATCAAGATAGCCACACTGCATATGGAGGGAGAAGCCCACGATTGGTGGTTCCATGGGCTGAATACACTAGGTCGCGCAAGAGTGACAACGTAATAGGAGCTTACACGGAGGGTATTGCAGAGATTTGATAGGAAGGGCCTAGAAGAGTACTTTTGGGAGTTGAATAAGCTCAATAATATGGGGAGTCCAGAGATATTAATTTCAGAGTTCTTGATATTATCGGTGATAGTTCCGGACCTGTCATAATATGAGAGGATTTATATTTTTGTGGAGGGGTTGGCATAACAATTTTTAAGATTAGGGAGGTCAAACCAACCCCCTATGCTACAGGATGTAGTAGGGAGAGTGAGGGACTTGTAGGATGCCCTACCTAGGGCTAGAGCACCACTTCCCATCAGACCAATTTTCCAGCAGAAACAAAGAGACCTGAGAGCTCCACCCCCAAGAGGAAACCAAGGTCGGGGGAACTTGATGATGACACTAGGAGGGATCTTTGGAGGAAAAACTTTGTTTCACTTGCCAAGATTCATGGGTAGCAGGCCACATGTGTGCAAGAGGGAAGGCACACTACATATAGGTCTTCTCAGATAATGATGGGGATGAGGAGGCATTCTTTGAGATGGGATGAGAGGATAGCACAACACCCTAAGACGGAGAACCTCCACCTCCACCCCCACCGGCAGTAGGAGGGTCCAAATTTGCACCTTCAAGAGGGGTCCTCACATCACTGCGTGGGGTACCGAAGTATTTGACTCTAAGGATCCAAGGTACAATACAATGACAATGTGTGTTAGTGCTAGTGGATAGTGGGACCACGCAAAAATTCATTACTGCCTAGATGGTGCATAGGAGGGGCATTACGACAGATGAATTCTAGGGGTTTTCACTACTAGTGCCAAGATATAGGACCATCTAGTCATTAGAGGACTTTTGAGGTCTAAAATGGGTCTCACCATAAAAATGTACAACAAAAATAGACTTTATAAGAACCAAAAGGATTCAATATGATGATGTCAACCATGGGGGATGATTCACCATTTTCGGGGTAAAAAAGTACAAATATTAAAATATAATAAAATAATAAAACTATTTTTTCAACTTTTATTTTCAACTTATCTCCCCAAGGTTTTACTCAAATTTCGATTGGGAGTACTCATTGGATACAAAATTTAATTCCTCATCCAAAAAGTACCCATGGTCCATACTTTTGATGGTCCTTGTTATACAAAAAATAAGAAATACATGGAAAATGTGATTGCAATCATGTTTTACATGTATTTCTCATTTTTTGTGTAGAAGGGTCCATCAAAACTATGCAACATGGGTACTCCTTGGATGAGGAATCAAATTCTGCATCCAACTAGTGTTCCCGCTAGAAATTTGAGTAAACACATAGGGATATAAGTTGAAAATATGAGTTGAAAAAATAGTTTTCTTTCTTCCCTCTAAAATTTTATGACATAATATAATATTATTTTATTATTCATAATATTATTGTATAATCTCTTTAGGATTCCCATTTTAGACCTCAAAATTCCCCTAATGGCACGTGCTATTTCCCAGTGCTGATTGTGACATGGGGAACTACTCCATGATATACCACTTCTTCATGGTTGAAATTATGTACACCAACATAGTGTTGGGTGTACAGTGGCTCTACACCCTTTGAAGAGTCACCATTAACTGAAAGAGACTAGAGATGTAGTTTCTTGACCAAGACTAAAAACCAATGATGTTGAGAGTCATGTACTCATACCCGCCACAAGCAGTTTCTGTCCATAGGATGGAGGCTGATTTGAGGCGTGGAGATATAGAGTGGGTTGTGGAGTTGAGGATATTAGAGTTTGATTTGAGACATGGAGATGTAGAGTGGGTTTGGAGTTGAGTATCTAGGAGTCTGGAGGTGTGACTAAGCCACCACTTCCTGAGATTCAAGATATTCTTGACAGATACTCGATAGTATTTGGGGACATACCACTAGGCCAACCACCAAACAGGGGATTTGAGCATACCATTCATTTGGAGCATGAGGTGAGAGAAGTGATCACAACCCCCTATAGGAATCCTAAGGACTACAGGGATGCGATCGAGAGAGACATTCACGAGCTCTTAGCACTGGGACACATTAGGCCCATTTCTTTCCCTTTCGCTTCTTCATTTGTCTTGGTGAAGAAGAAGGATGGGTAACTGAGGATGTGTATTCACTACAAGACCTTGAACAAGAAGACCATGAAGAAACACTACCCCATCCCCAGGATTGATGAGCTGATGGATGAGCTAAGGGGATCTAATTTCTTCTCCAAGATTGATCTGAGATCTAGGTACCATCATATTCAGGTGAGGGACAATGATGCCCCTAAAACTGCGTTCAGGTGTCACTATGGGCACTTAAATTTTTTGGTGATGCCCTTTGGGGACACCAATTCTCCAGCCACCTTCTAGTCATGCATGAACCACATATTTTGTGGCCAGTTGAGGAAGTTTGTGTTGGTATTTTTTGATGACATCTTGATATACAACCGAACTTGGGAGGCACACTTGCAACACATTGAGGCAGTACTGCGTATCCTATAGGAGAAATATTTTTATGCAAAGTTGTCCAAGTCTAAGTTTGGTTTGACTGAGATGCTTTATTTTGGGCATATGTTGATGGAGTGAGGGTACATGATGAGAATATCGGGGCCATCCAAGATTTTCTAGAGCCCTAGAATGTGACATAACTCTGGGGGTTTGTGGGCATCTTCACCTACTATCGAAAGTTCGTAAAGGGATTTTTGTAGTTAGCATCACCCCTGACAGAATTGAATAAGAAGGGGGAACCGAGATAATGTAGGAGAATTTTTAGTGCCTCAAGCAGGTGATGAGTAGTTTCCTAGTGCTCGCACTTCCTAACTTCATGCACCCCTTTATCCTGGAGTGTGATGCATCCGGGGAAGGATTAGGGATAGTGTTTATGTAGGGAGGACAACCCATATCTTTCAAGAGTCAGAATATATTGCCTCATGAGAGGGTGTACCCCATTTATTACAAGAATATGCTAGCCATAATGTATGCGCTAGCCAAGTTTAGGCAGTACTTAGTGGGGAACATTCTGGGTGAGGACAAACCACAACACCCTTGTTGCAGAAGCAGTTGCAGGAAAGGCAGCAGAAGTGGTTGAGTAAGATTGAGGCCTATGATTTCGACATTGAGTATGTCAAAGGGAAGCACAAAATGGTATATGATGCATTTTCCAGAGGTTGGATTCTCTTTCATTTATGATCATTGAGCAGGATTGGAAGGCTCATTTATTGGTATATTACTCCAAGGATCGTTTTTCATGCAAAGTATTGGAGGGTAAGGTGACCGATGATCACTATCAGGTGATTGATGGAGTGATATACTATAGATACTGGATCTATTTAGTGGCCAAATCCCAATTACGGGAGAATATTCCACATTCATCCCATGAATCACCATTGGCAGGTCATAAGGGATTCAAAACAATTACAGGGCCATCAGAGAGAGGTTCTCATGGAAGGGCCTCAAGGATGATGTTCTGCAACATGTACAAGAGTGTGATGTGTTTCAGCGGAACAAAGGGGAGTTGAAAAATCCATTAGGGTTTCTTCAACCTCTTGCCATTACTAAGGGGAAATTGGAGAGCATATTAATTGATTTCATCACCAGGTTTCCCACAGTGCAAAGCAACGACAATATCTATGTGGTTTTTGATCTCTTGACGAATCATGCACATTTGTTTGTGATCTCTGCCAAGTACACGACCTCACAGGTGGACGATTTGTTCTTCATGGTTATTGTTGCATCGTCTCCCTGAGACCATTGTGAGTGACCTAGACATCCATTTTATGGGTGGATTTTGGCAAGATATATTCTGATTGGCGGGTACGAAGCTCACTCCTATTACAAGCTACCACCCCCAAACAGATGGTCAGATGGATATAGTTTACAAGTGGCTAGAGGGTACTTGTGTAACTATGTTAAAGGGTAGCAGAAGGCATGGGTGAGGTGGCTAAAAATGAGAGAATACTGATACAACACCCCCTTCCACATTTCTATAGGTATGTCTCCATTTTGTGCTCTGTATGATTATGATGCTTTGACATTTGTTGATGTCATGTTCCCCTAGGCCAAGGATTGGATCTGTTGGCCTGTGACTGCACTCAACATGGAAAGGTGATCCCTATAAGGAAATCATAGGGTAGAGGTGTGAATTTTTAAGGGGAGGGCCAAGAAATTCAAGTGTAGTTCGGGTGGAAAGCCTCACAGTCAAAAGAGAAAAGTGCGGTGGTCAAGGTATTATGATGCAAAGTTGTCTTAATTTTTTCATCCCAAAAACCATTACATATGCTATATATTACATATAATATGTGTAATATCATTTACCACTCTTAAATCCTTACCATAATCACACTTCATTCCTAACATATTATAACACCTACCATCCTCTTTCCCCACAACTAAACTCTCCCGATTGGGATATGCGAGCGATCCCACTTTCATCCTTCCATGTCACCTTCTCCTCACCATTATCCACCCATCACAAAACTTCACGCTTACCTTCCGCAGATCTTTTGGAGAGGTAAATCCCCTCTACAGAAAGAGGTGATCCCTACTAGCCCAGATCAGGTCTAGCAACAATCAGTCATGCAGTGACGCAGGTCTCTAGTTACAAAAACGACAAAACATAAGAAGTTGCCTACCTCAGGTCCTATGCAATGGTCGTTGAAGAAAGCATGACGCTTCCTGTCCTCCTCTTTGGAAAATCATGATCCTTCTTCTTAACACCTTCGAACACCTGCACACATGCAAAGAAACACAATGATACACAACATAGAATCTAAATCTTGTAACCATACATCAGTCAGAGAGGATGTAATTCATTGCATCAAAGAAAAAGACACATGAATGAAACCATAATCAAAGTCGTTTATCATTAAAATAACAAAGGAAATATACAACCCAAGGCTCTGACAATGGATCTTCCTTCGGCGGGGTTGACAGCGGAGCACGTCTCAACGAAGCTTGTCAAAAATGGGACGAAGCTCTCTCTCTTCGGCTTGGCTCTCAAAGGTTGTCTAGCGATAGTCTCCTTGTTAAAATTTCAGCTATTCTCTAGTACTACTAGTTTGCTAAGGGAAAAAGGAAATCTTATATAGATGGTCGAAGGGGAGTTGGGATCCCTACAATTATGGGATTTGCCCTATCCTTAAGGAAGCTCCCATGATAGGTGGAAAACCACCTCCCATACATGGAGATCCGGAGCCAAACCTCCCAACTCATTTTAGAGACTCGTTCAAGAGTTTGTTGGAATCAAACTTCCGCCATTTATTTTTTAAAAACAATCCTTATTAAGCTTGGCACGAGCGAGACACTGGGACAGAGTGCCAGTTGGCGCGCCCTCTATGGTGGATTTTCCCCATTGGCACGAGGGATGAACTGGGTAGTTGCGCCAAGGCCAAAAGATCAGTTTTTAAGGTTTTTCAAGGGAAACTTTCCTCATAGGAATGATTTTCCTTGTCAAGGGGGATTCCACGAAAGTGATTTCAGGTTATGTCACTGCTCACAGGTCATGGGAAAGGCCCTCCAATGTGTGGGATGGGGAATGGCAGGGATGGTGACAAATTACTGTGTAATAGATGCCCCCCTAAAGCATGAGGCCCGAGAGAGAGAGAGGGGTGAAATGCTTTATGAGAACATTCCCAACTGAAAACACTGCCGTTGGAAAACCTGCGTAGACAAATACAAATTATATATCAAATACATCATGTGTGGCATGGGCGCAGCCATCCATAAATATAGTATACAATAATTAGGATTCAAGGTATGGACGTAGCCATCCAGAAAGGATCAGTAAATAGACTCAGGTATGGTCGCAGACATCCAATCAATGAGTCATGTAACCAATCATGATAATCCACAAAATATTCAACCTAGATTCCATCAGAAAAAACCCAGGGTCTTGCGCTCCATCTCGACCCAAACTGAGTACAATTCCTAGCATGTGAATAAGTGGGCCGAAGTCGAACATGCAAGAACATCATCTGATTACCAGCCAATAATGGAAGCTGTTAACAGATGCGAGAGGAACCACTAATAATGACGATGGCCCTTAAGGTACTAGAGGTACAATCCACAGAATGTGAACAGTGAGCCGGCGTCGAACACCCGCAGAATAATTCGATCGAAGGGAAGTGATGAAAACCTTGCATCGAATGCGAAGAACCTGTCATTGAGGCATGCAGGCTCTAAGGTACTAGAAGGGAGTCTCTAGATCATCTTCCTGGATAATGAGCTAAAGTCGAGATGAAGTGACCTCGATTAAAGGTGGGCCATAGTGTTTCCCACATCATCGACATGAGACAGAGGAACATAATGTTTGTGAATCAGGATTAGTAGAGAATCAGAGGAGGGTTGAAAACTGCAGAGGTCAACTTCTCTTGAACATACCAGTGGCACGACACTGGATTTGGCAGTATTTGACATCAAAAGATCTGGGGTCATGATGACGAGGCAAAGAGTAGATGAGAGGTAAAAAAGGATAACCCAAACCCATGGAGGCAAGCAGAAAATGAGATGAGATGTCCCCAACCCAACATGAATGTAGACAAGTGCCATGTTCAATAGTGACATACTGTCGACATGACGGTGATACTGGTTCCATTTTCCCCCACCATTTCTGGATGTACCTCTTTATTTTTACAAAATCTTGAAGAGGATACCATATGCTTGTCATATAAGTTTGTCCTTCAGACAAATCCAACCTAGTACATTTAATGAGCCCTAGGAAGGAGGAACTCGAGTATCGTCATTACGACGGAGTCCGATGTCATCAGGCTTTAATGAGTCTAAAAAAGGAAGAACTCGGTGTCTTTTCATGTTTAGAGAGTTTGAAAAGACAGCAGAAAAGTAAACTCCAACAATCCCTTTTCGTAGATAGTTCCTCAGATCCGAAAAGGTAGAAAACTGTGTCTGAGAAAACCTCCTAGTCGCGATAGGCTAGGGTATTCCTTTTTCATAAATAATCTATCCCAACTCAAAAAAGGGGTAAACATATACTGGGTAGATGTCGTTTTGAAGCCAATTTAATGAGCTCAAAATGACAAGCGACTCGGCAATATTTTCATTTTTAGAGACTCAGAAAAGAGCTGAAAGATGACTCCTCCTGGAGGAATGAGTGGTATAAAGGACAACAGCTAGTTCTAGTGATGGTGGAACTACTCACAAAAAGTAAAGGTTAAGAGGCTGGCTAACAAGACCGCTCATTACATCGGTTCCTCAGGATTGGGTAAAACAATCAAGTGAAGGCGTATGATCGGCCAAGCAGATAGTGACGATGGGGTGAGAAAACCAAGGCTCATCCGACAAAACAGGCTAATAAAATGGCAATCACAAGAGGTAAAAATGGGAATGGTTTCATTTTTACACAATCTTGAAATTAGAAAACTCTTCTTGAAGTTGGTTTCATTTTTACACAAGCTTGAAACAAGGATAAACTATGCTTGAAACTAGTTTCATTTTTACACAAGCTTGAAATGGAAACAAATTATGCTTGAAATATTTAAGCATGCCCCCAGCATGGTGACTCAGTTCGAGGTACATGCCCCCCAAGCTTGAGTCCATATGAAAGGAAAGATGGAGTGAAGGTTCAAGTTACGAGATCAAGAGAAATACTCGACTAGGATTTTATGAGATCTGATCAAAGACTCGAATTGAACAGGAACGTGTTTCATTTTTTTAACGAGGTTGACACATTAAAAGAACTATGCTTAGAGAAACTTGTTTCATTTTTTTAGAAGCTTGACACAAGAAAAGAACCATGCTCCGGGAACATGGTTTCATTTTTTAAGGAGCTTGACACAGGAAAAGAACCCTGCTCCAGAAACCTTGTTTCATTTTTTAGGGAGCTTGACACAAGACAAGGAACTCTGCTTCGACAACCTTGTTTCATTTTTTAAGGACCTTGACACAAGGAAAAGAACCCTGCTCCGACGACCTTGTTTCATTTTTTAAGGAGCTTGACACAATAAAAAGAACCCTGCTCTGAAGACAACTCATCATGATGAACAAGAAGTCATGGCTTCCAAGAGTTGCCCGTCTGATGGAAGGAAAAAATCTTGGAAGTCTAGACCCAATGCCCCCAGCACACGATGTACAATGGCACTATCACTGATTGTGGGCAAAAGATAGATAGCCATATAATTGACATGCGGCGGGGATGACACAAGTGGTGGATAAAGATCCGACAGGGATGATGGTGGACTAGCTGCCATATTAGGACCAAAGAACGCAAGCTGATTGATGGTTACGATCCGACCTTGGTGTGGAAAACACATCACACGAAAGAGGGAGGAGACAAGTGCTCCCATGGCATAGGTATAATCGCGGCCCAGGAGTAGATTAAAGTCCAAGGGTCCAGGAACAACCATCATGTCCATATGGACAGTTTTCCCTCCCAAAGTAATAGGCAACTTCGGAAGGATCCCTAACGGTTGACTAGTTCCTCTGTTAAACGCCAACAGATTGTGTGTAACAGGCACAAGAGGAGGCAAACCAAATGCTTGCTAAGTATTTGAGGATAAAATACTAACAGATGCACCTTATTCTATAATAGTACTGGGTACGACCAGATCAAAGGTCTGTACCGTGATCTCGAAAGGTAGATAAGATGGAAGGCGGTATCCTGCAAATCGACTCCAATCAAAGGAAGTGACCAAAATACTCGGAGGGGATACCATCGAACCGATATGGTCTTCCCCTGGTGTTACTGAAGAAGAAGGAGCATCCTCCATGATCTCCATCATGGATTCAGGAGGGGTATCCTCCGGGACCTCCATCATGGGAGGTAGAGGAGCAGCTTCTTGAGGTACAGGGATAGGAGAATCTTTCTCCAAGTCTGAGGAATTTGAAGAAATAAGAAGAACATGAGGGGTGTGGGATCCAATCTCAATGGAAAATACCTAGTGCACCGTAGACCAGGCCATCTCAACCGATCCCACGACCAATGGTTAATTAGGAACAGATTGCTGAATTTGAATTTCTAGGGGAGCGGGATCGACCAAGGATGACTCTTGACCAATCATTGAATCAACTGGTGAAGGACTCAAAGAAAGTTGTTTGTAACTAGCTGGAAGGCATGGTACAGAACAATCGAGTTGTCCAAAAATCTTTTGACTTCATCCATATACGGACAAAAGTGAATGGCATGGTGCCATTCACACAACTTACGGGGATTGGTGAGATTACCCTGAAACTTAAGAGCTTTACCAGCACTAGCTGAAGACATGCCCCCAACCTGACTCCCAAAAACCAAAGGCAACGGTGGATGACCATTGGACCATACTTCGAGCACCTTGGGAATGCCAGGGAAGTCTCGAAGAAGATGGTTTCCCTGACACAACATGCAAGGGAATTTAAGTTTCTGCGAAGGGTTGGAAGGTGTATCAAGAGGAGATGTTTTAGAAGTAGTAGCTACAGTCTTAGCCTCTCTCTTATCGGACTTATTCTTCTTAGTCTTTTTCTTCTTCTTCTTAGCCACCTGGGTACTAGAATCCCAACTTTCACCAGGCGAAGTAGAAGATGAGGATGAAGAAACAAGCGAAGAAGGGGAGAGGTCCACCAGGGAAAATTTTAAGAACCCCCATAAATTTATATATATAATAAATAGGCGAATCCCCATGATACATAGGAAAAATGGAAGGCGATTTTATTAATAATATAATATGTATATATAATTTTTTGGCGAATCTCTCACGAGATTATATTATCTTGTACAATCATGGCGAATCACCAGTACAAATGGCGAATCACCAGTATTGAATAGCCCTCAAAGGGCTGTTCTCCCCCTGTATCATAGAAGCTGTTTTTTCTTTTGTTAAAAAAAAAAAAAAAAAAAAAAAAGAAGAAGAAGAAGAAGAAGAAGAAAGAAAGAAAAGAAAAAGACTTTTTCCCTGGCCTTTCAAAGAATACCTTTTCTAAAAATGCCCGCAACCAGATCACTCCTTGAAGAGGTTCTATGCTGATGAAAGGCCCTTCCTGCAAAGCACGGGGTAGTCGAAACTCGCTTGTAATGGGCACCTAAGGATAATACACGGTCTTACCAGAGTCTTCGAGCATAAGGAACCACCTAGCAGCTTATAGGGTGCAGGTAGAAAAGGGTCGTGCATAGACGCAACTGGATCGTGAAGGAACAGGGCTAACTCAAGAGAATTGCAGGTCATCCGGGAAAAACCCGAGTCCTCATATGAGACCAGGGGCAACCTCTCTGCAAGCAAAATAAGTTGGGATCCCTCAACCGCCCAGGCAAAATATGCCCATCTAAATAAGTGCCACAGGCACAATTCTCAAATAAGTGCAATCGCACACGAATAAAGGGTAAAGGTTTGAGAAAGGCTTCCTGCGCAGAGAGGTGTTGTAACGACTCCGCCGGGGTACTGACCAGGCTCGCTGGCAGCGGAGCAACGTTCACGACCCCTTAGGCCATGACTCCGCCGGAGCCGAGAGGTTCGCTGGCAGCGGAGCAACACCATGAGGACGAAATAATTGTACCGGACCCTGCAGTTGTCCAAGGTTTCTCCAACCCTCTCGATCATGGGGCATGAGAAATTAAAAATCGGTTGATCTGCACCCAACAAGCCAAAAGGAACAGGTGACTATGCAGGGTGACAAAGGAAGGAAAGTGTAAAACTCTAAGGTAACAAAGCACAAGCAAGTACTAGATCCCCTCCCTCCTCCCTCATTGACCTTTCATCAGCAGAGACTCTGAATTCATCCAGTGAATCGCCATTTGTTGTAGCTCCTACAACACCCTCCAAAAATACATAAAATCATAACACACACTTCAAAATTTTTGGAGCCCCCCCCTTAAAACTAAAAGGAAAAGAGACCAAGTAAAGTTCTAAAGGCAAGTCGCTAAGTCGCATATACTTTATCTGTGACCCAGGCGACCTAGGCGACTCTGCGACCCAAGGTCGCACAGGTCGCACAGGTCGCAAGGGTCGGAATATCGCCAATTTGCGACCTTGCGACCTAGCGACCTTGGGGTCGCAAGGTTGCAAGGTCGCAAAGTGGAGTCTTAAAGAAATTTGCGACCCAGCGACCTTGCGACCTAGCGACCTGTAGGTCGCGAGGTCGCAAGGTCGCAAACTTGCAGCTTGCGACCGCATTAAACGTCCGCACGTGCGACCTTTTTATATAAGGTCGGGTCGCTAGGTCGCATTTGTGACTCTCAGCGAAAACCGCGGATTTGCTCTGACAGGTTGACTGGCGCATTTTCTTCCGGGTAAGTTTCCGTTTTTCTCCCTATGTTTCCTGCATAATCATTTCTTGCCATTTTTTGAGCCTCCCCACGGTCCTATTTATTTACTAAGAAGGATGGGGTTTTTTTTTGGATTGCTGCTGTCTTTGTGTTTCCCACAAAACCCCAAGGTCGCCTGCCCCTTGCCTAGATCCTCATGGCCATGCCTTATGGTTATTTCTGGACCTTCTAGACCGCAATTGTTTCTCATTTGTAAACACTTAGCCGCAAAGTCGCGCGCGCGCAAAACGAAATTGCGACATGCGACCTGCGACCCGGTCGCAAGGTCGCAGAGGTCGCAAAAGTCACACTCAGCGACCCTGCGACCTAGTCGCAAGGTCGCAGAGGTCGCGGAGTCGCAAAAGTCCCACTCAGCGACTCTGCGACCCTGCGACCTAGTCGCAAGGTCGCAGAGGTCGCAGGTGAGTCCTTTTGCAGAGCAGCGACTCAGCGACTCCCAGAGAACAATAAATTTTCTTTGCATGCTTAGACTCTTTTAGCCATTATCATCATGTCTTTCTTATCCTGTGATTCTGTTCTAAATGCAGCAGGTGAATTCGGAGCAGACGCAGTACTGGTCCCCTCAGACTCTAGCAATATGGCACCCCGGGTATCCCGAAGGAAAAGCAGGCAGGTGGTGGAGGAAGAATCAGACGCAGACATACAAATATCTCCGCCGCCCATATACAGAGACACCCTTTGCACCTTCGCAAAGGAGGATAGCCTCAGGTGGTACGAAGTATACCATGAATTTGCCATGATAGCAGAGGAGTTACCAGAAGATCTCTCGGACCGTGAAGTATATCTGAAAGTCAAAAAGTCCAGATTGCACCTGGTTGGGTCTCATCCTGCCATCTTTCCATGCCCCGAAATGCTGGACTGGATCATACAGAGGACGGACCCGAAAAGCTTCGCAATCCGAGATAGTGCAGGGAAAGCTTTCGTGACATTGGAAAGTTCAAGAGCACAGGTCTACTATTCCCTACCCAAAGCAGAGGTGAACTTCACCCCAAGATGGTTTGCTACAAATGAAGTACCAATGGTTGACACGATCAGGAGATGGTGGGCAGAACCAGACAAATTTAAGATCAAAAAGGACCAGGAGTACCCGGTGGCCAGTCTGAGGAAAGTCTATAGGCTAGTGGCCGCCATGATGTGCAGGATATACGGGCGGTCGGACGCCACCACCTTCAATGGAACATGGGCAACCATCATAGAACACGTAACAGTTCACGGCACTCGATTCAATTGGGCGGGAATATTAATGGGCTCCATGCACACAAACTTGGCTTCAGCTTTAGCCCCAGATGAGGGAGCGCCATCAGAATTCTACATGGCTTCGTATCTACTAGATGCCGTCTGTGCCCAGATGCATATTGAGGGATGGCCACATAATTGGAACCCCGAACAGACCCAGGCAATACACTGGCAGACCAGGGTGTTCTGGGAATCTAGGTATAAGCCGGACATCGAGCAAATCTCTCACATATTCATGCCCGCCCTCTACGGGAAATTATTTGGTCAAGATGCCCCCTGCATGTCTTGGCGAGCGATGGAAACACTAGGTCAGGTGGCACACCGGTTCCCATTCGCTGAATTCACCATCATCCGAGTATTCGGCTCGTTTAAACCACCACACGCTCTTCCTAAGTTTGTTACCGACAAGGTACTCATGCAAGAGGTGTGTTTTCAGATGACCTTGGGTTTCTCTAACGTCCTTGCCAAAGGGAAAAAGAAACCTTGGCCTGCTCTACCTCTCACCATTGGTTCCTATACGGTCAAAGACTCCAGAGAAGTAGCGCGTGAAGGGGAGGAGGCGAAGAGCTATCACTTCAGAAATCTGGACCGGCGAAATTACGATCCAGTCAGGATAGTTCCCGAACATTGTAAAAGGGCCAATTTTAGATGGAGTTATCAACACATCGAGTGCCCGGACGAGGATGAGAGAAGAAATTGGTATAACGCAAACCGGCATCTCGCACCAGGAATCGACCATGACCGAGAAGGAACCGAGCATCAGAACATTGGAGTTTCTTCCTCCTCCAAAGATAAAAGAACACAGACCGATGCAGAATCTGACACTGCAGATCAGCAAAGGGAAGCAGAAGCCCAGGCCAAACTGGAAGAGGAAAAGAAGAGGAAGGAAGATGAAGAAAAACGGAAAAAGGATGCCAGAACAGAACGGAAAAGGAAAAAAGAGGAGGAGAAAGAAAGACAGGAAAAGGAGGCGCAAGCGGCGGCAGAACGGGCACTGAAAGAAGAGCTCGATAAAGTCGATCATCAGAAGAAAGCAGAACAGGCCGCCGCAGCAAAGAGGAAACAGGAACAGGAAAAAGAGGCAGAGGCAGAACGCCGGAAGAAGGAAGAGCATGACAAGGCGGAAGCGGAGCGCCAGCAAAAGGAAAAAGAAAAGGGTCAAACGCAGGATGTAGAAGACGAGCAAATAGATGACATTGATCTATCTCCCCTGAATATCCCTGCAGGTGGCGCGGGAAGTAACCTTAATGTTGATGACTTTCTGGGAGAGCAAGAAGAAGAAGTTTTCGACTTGACCAGATTAACCTTTGACCAATTCTCTTTCAAGATACGGCAAGAGAAGAGGAAATCCTTGACGTCAGGCTATCCTTCCATCTCCACAGTCTCCACCGGAAAAGACATTGTCCCAGATACAAGGACAAATCCGGTTATGATAGCGTCAGCAGGCACCGCTTTTGCCGCAGCCACAGAAGAAAATGTCACAAGGATGAGCAGAGAGATTATTTCTTTACAGAACCAGCTAAAAGCGGCAGAGCAAGAGAAGTCAAGGCTAGAGAATGAGATGCTCCAGCTCCAGGGTAGGCCCGCTCAAGTGAATGAGGTTCCACTGGCAGTCAAGAAGGAGTGTGATGTGCTAGAGATGACAATGAGGCAAGTGTACCAGGAAATGTTCACCCTGAAACAAACAGTGGCCCCATTGGCAGAGGAACGGGAAGAAACCAAGCAGAAACACGAACAACTCAAGGAAGCCTCGACAACCTTGGACAAAATGATGAATTGGACAGCCCAGTATCAGCAAGCTCCAGAACACGTGCCTCGGAAGGATTGGAGTCATACGCAAGAAGCCAAGGTGCAGATTCGGATGAGTATGCAATCCAAAGACAAGCTGTCCAAAGATCTGGACAAAGTCGTGTCTGCATATAACCACCTAATCAGTGGTATCGACTCCATGAATGCCCTTCATCATATTCCATCATTAGGGGCACTAAATGAAACTAAGGGCTGGGAACAGGTAGAGCAGGAAATTCAGGCTTTCCTGCAGCCAGTAAGGCAAGCCGCCGCCGCACCGGAATTCGAAGCATCACAAGAGAATCTGAACCGGTTGCTTGTCACCCCAGTGCAAATTTACACCAAGCTTGCTTCTCTCTCAATGATGATCTCCCAGAAGAAGGAGACTCTGGTGCCAAACGCTCTAGAATGTATGCACCGGATAAAAGAGGAAAGCCCTCTTGTCGCTCCTATAACGGCGGAGTACCAAACTTGGAAAGACTTCATCAAAGGCAAGAAAGTCGACGCTCCCGGAACCTCGATTGCGCGACCACCTTCGTAAGTGCGACCAGGTCGCAGGTCGCATTTGCGGCCAGGTCGCAGGTCGCATTTGCGACCAGGTCGCAGGTCGCAATTGTTACTAACAGGAAGTTGAACCGTCGGGAAGTTGAACCGTCGGGAAGTTGAACCGTCGGAAGGCCATAAGTGCGGCTTTTGAATCTATAAATACCCCAGTGGGAAGCATTGTAAGAGGCTGCTCTTAGGTGGACTGAAAGGCATTATTGCATTGTAGCTGAAGAAGCATACTCTTGATATATGAAATACAATACATGTTAAAACCCCTTTGATTGGATGATGTGTTTAGCCGTGACAACATTGTGTGTATTCTGCCTGTAGCTTCAGAATATCTTTTGATTAATGAATCTGTTTTATTAATAGTGTCATTCATGCACCATAGTTATCTGAGATTGTGTTGATGATGCTCAAGTTATTATTTACTTCATGATGAATGTTAATGAACTATTTTATTAGCATCTCGTTATATCCTTCGGAAAGTTAAGGGATATTCTTACCACAAAGGATTGTTTCTTTGGCGGTCAGATTATCTTGCATGCATACCTTATAGATGTGTTGCTAACGACATTTCCTGAGTTTATGCATGCCGTCTATTACCTTGCTATGCACAGTGTCATATATCGGTTTTATTCATCAGTCATGTATTCTATATCGTGTTAATAAGTGTATGTTTGCAGTTTCAATCAGGTCGCTCGAAACCGAAGAGATAGTCATTTAAGTGGTAGCCGGACCCACACCCCGGACGGGATCCCTACACCAAACGGTTCAAAGTCTAATTGGGACTTTCTACCGGGGAGATCCCCTACTGTTGGCCGGACATATTTTCCCGTCAACAGATTTGGCGCTAGAAGGAGGGCCATGGCATCCTCCCAGCATACAACAGACATTCCATCCCAAACTCCCCGCCGGGAGGTCATAAATAACGAAGTTGCCCTTCCCCCTTTAGAAGATATTCCAACGGGGGAAGCCCGATACTTCGAAATCACTAACGAACAGCTGAGAGCCTTGCGCCCAGTTGCCCGTAATCTCATCAGGGATTTACGGTATACCCCTATCATGGAATTCCGGGCCCACACTAGGACCCCTGCCGATAACATCACTCGCAATGGCGTGCTAGTCCGTACCGTACCTGAACTTGTTAATACCATGATTGAGGACCTCGCACGGGCTGTCCAGGAAAATGACCCCGTTACCCACGATAGTGAAGGTTTCCCTGATACCGAACCTTTCCCCGAACCACAGCCTGACTCACATCAGTGGACCAACAACCAAGTATATTCCCCACGAGAAGGAGAAGGGGAGAGAAGAAACGAAAGAGAAGGTAATACAGCCCGGAGGAATGCAGAAGAAGTCAATAGGCCTCGAAGAAATGAAGGTGGAGTCAACAGGGGTCAAGGTCGTGGTGGTAGAGGGAATATCATTCACGACCTTAGACACCACGCCAACCATGATCACCACCAAAACCAAAACAGACCCCCCCCTCACAACTGGGAGCTACTTAGAAACGTGAATAACCGTGAAAGACACCGAGATGAACACTCTCGTCGTCATGAAGGAACCTCGGTGTCAGGGACGGGAAGTGAGTCTGAAGCAGAAAACCGAAACCATCAACGCCCCAGGAGGGTGCAACCTCTAGCCTGGATGGCTCAATCCCCTTTAGCCCTTTTAGGTCCTCTCCATGACATGCCCAGACACCCAGAGAAGCATCTTCCTAAGTTCGATCCAGAGAAAGGCACATCGGCAGAAGACCATATTAGTAGTTTTTATCTGTCTCTACAAATTATGAGAGTTCAGTCCGATGACGTTGCGTGTCGACTTTTCCCCCACACTCTTGTAAGCCAGGCTGCCTCCTGGTACCGCTCCCTACCCAGTGCGTCTATTGCTTCATGGGACCAGTTCCGTCGTGTGTTCCTGCAAAAGTTTGCGGAAGATAAAACGCCCTCTATGCTCCTCACCGAACTAAGCACCATCAAGTGTCATAGAAAAGAGAAAGTTAAAGAATTTAACCAACGTTTCGCAACCATATTGCAAAAATTCCCTCCAAACTTAGCGTTAGACGATTCCATCACCATCGACTACTATACCAAAGCCCTCCCTAGGGATATTGCAGTCTTCGTCAAACGCGAGGCCCGCGCTACTCTTACAGCAAATTACGCGGCTGCTCTCGCAGTAGAAAAAGACATGTTGTCAATAGGTGTCATGGATCACGACGGAAAGGATGACCACAAGTCAACTACTAAAAAAGGTCAGTCTTCCACCCCAAATAGGGAGAGAGAAACTTTCGATTTCGAAAGTATGGCCAAGACCCTCAAACTGCTAACAAATGAGGTCTCTGACTTAAAGAGAAAAGGCGTTGAAACCTCAAATACAAATAAACCTCCCAAACCTTTTTTCAAGAAAAACAATCCCAACACCAGCAGGCCTCCGTCGAACACCAGTGCCGCTCTCAACGTGGAGGAAATAGGGAAGGACAATTTTTGTTCTTTTCACCAAGCTGCCCATTCTGAAAAGACGTGCCCGCAATGGATCGGCAGCATGACCGCAGTGGTCAACCAGCTCCTGGATGATCAAACTCCAGGAAGCCTGACAGAGGATGAAGTTTCTGATCAAGACGAAGTTTTGCTCCTAGATGGGGAATCGGGAGCCTCTGTCTTAACTTTCGATGTAATCCGCGGAGGGGAGAGTCTCGCTCCCATTGATATTAACATGGCAGGAAGTCCCAAGGCTCAGCCCACTCGAAACTATAGTCTTAGAAGAAAAGGAGCTATTCCCGAACAATCATATGAAGACAAGAAAAGGGCTTTCCTGAGGAAAATTCTCCCCCCTAGCAACGAAGGACCAACTACGCCGGACAAGCCTACCAATAGTAACGGCAAAGCAAGTCAAAAGACCAAACTCCCAGTGGAACCATCGAAAAACACTACCGAACCTAGTCCCCACACTGACACTAGCTACAACATAGTGGAGGACATGAAAAAGACCAGGGCTAATATCTCGCTCTACGAGTTGGCCCGCATCACGAACCAAAAGGAGCTTATCCTAAAAGCTTTCGCCAACAACCAAAATACGAAGACCGTTAGCAACACATCTGCACAAACCAGTCTAGATTTCCAATCTATAGTAAATGCGGTAAACACGAACTCGAGAGGGTCCACCCCTCCATTTCTCTTATCTTTCGAGATGTTCAATTTCAACGTCCACAATTGCCTCGTTGACTCTGGTGCTTCCACAAATGTCATGCCTTTATCTGTGTGCAAGAAACTCAACATCCTCCCAGAGAAAACTGACGCAAAAATCATTCAACTGGACAGATCACAAGTACCCGCAGTCGGAGAGTTAAACAATGTCATCATCCGCCTCTCATCCGACTCGAGGGTTCATCAATGTATTGATATTGTGGTTGTCGACATCCCAGAAGCCTATGGTGTACTGCTTAGTAGAGACTGGTCTAGCAAATTGCAAGGATACTTCGCCACAAATTGGTCTCACTTATGGCTACCCTACAAAGGGAGGAACAACCAAATCAGAGTTGAAAGCGAACCATACATGAAACACACCGTAACTAATTTGGATGCCACAAATGAACCCATCAGCTTCGCCCAAGAAGAACTTGGTATGTGTTTTCTTGATTCCGTTTTTGGATGTTACCAACCTCCCCAGTCTGCAGTAGGCCCCGAGGTCCTTTCTGAGATGACACTCGTCGCAGAGGAACAAGCTCAAACTTTATCACACCAACCCAAAATTCCTCCGCAAGACACTGCCCCCAAAAAGCCGGAAAACGATATATGGACATTGTATTACGACGATTCCAAGAACCTCGATGGTTCTGGTGCCGGCTGCGTTTTGCTTGATCCACATAAGAAAAAATTCCTAGTCTCTTGTCGACTCGAGTTTCAATGCACTAACAACACTGCCGAGTATGAAGCTCTGATCCTCGGGCTTAAGAAGGCGTTGGATTTGAAAGTGAAATGCTTACGAGTCATTGGTGACTCCGAGATTATCACTCGGCAGGTACGCAACACTATTCACTGTTTGTCTCCACATTTGAAGGCGTACTAGCAAGAGGTATGGCGATTAATTTCTTCCTTTGATGCTTTTGGAATTAAGTCTGTTCTAAGAATGCATAACGCAGCAGCAGACACTCTAGCTAATGCTGCCGCCAGGTTTACCCCTTTGAGGGACGGGTTTTCTATTGAAGTTATGTATAGACCATCCGTGCCAGACAACATCACTAATCTGCGTGTTTTTGATGATGATCAACAGGTGCTGGAATTTATGTGCAACTCGGAAATATTCAAAGACGCTGCTATAGATGAAAATGAGCACGACCAGGCTATGCAAAAGGAGTACGAGCAGGTTAAGGGAAACCCCATGCCTAAAGGGGTGGTATCACTGGAAAAGCTGTTTGATCTGCAAAACCGTTTCCGTGGGCCCACAAATGCAAAAGTGCAGAGCTCGATCTTGGCTCATCGACAAGTGAACTTGGGATCGGAAGATAATCCTAAATTCATCAACCTGGGGAAAGACTGCACCCCCCAAGAGGCCCAAGATTTCACTCAATTATTTCGCAAGTATCGCGACGTATTCGCTTGGACCTATGAGGAATTACGCACATACGATACGCGAATTATACAACATGTGATACCAATTAAAGAAAATGTAAAACCATTCCAGCAGAAACTTAGGAAAGTACACCCTACAATGGAGCCGCTAATTCTAAAAGAACTCAAAAAACTTTTAGACGCCCGCATTATCTTCAAAGTCCGCCATTCCACATGGGTGTCCAATTTAGTGCCGGTACGGAAAAAGTCGGGTGAGATTCGATTATGTGTAGATTTCCGGAACTTGAACCGAGCCACAAGTAAGGATAATTACCCAGTGCCCCCTATGGAGCAGATATTGCAAGCAGTGTCCAGCTCAGAGATGTTCTCTTTGTTGGACGGTTTCTCTGGCTACAATCAAGTACTGGTGGCTGAACCAGACCGGTTAAAGACTACCTTCCGGACTAAATGGGGAACTTCCGCATACCGACGTATGCCCTTTGGGTTAATCAACGCCGGAGCAACTTTCCAGAGAGCGATGGACATAGCATTCAGAGGTCTGATAGGTCAAAGTGTGTTGGTTTACTTGGATGACGTTACTGTGTTTTCCAAACATCGGGGGGATCACTTGCGTCACCTCAGACAGATTTTCGAAAGATGCAGAAAGTACGGTATCTCGCTTAACCCAAAGAAAAGTGTTTTCGCCGTAGCAGAAGGGAATCTGCTAGGCCATATCATAACGAAGCAAGGCATTATCGTTGATCCAGAGCGTGCAAAAGCCATTTCTCAAATCCCTCTCCCCAGCGGTAAGAAAGCAATGCAATCCTTTTTGGGCAAAATCAATTTTGTACGAAAGTTTATCTCAGATTTCGCCCAGATAGTAAAGCCACTACAGGGGATGATAAATAAAAATGCCATTTTCAAATGGAATCAACCCGAAAAGGAAGCCTTCGACCAGATCAAGAAAGCTATAGCCGAAGCGCCTTCTCTCCAGAGCCCAGATTTCGGCAGAGATTTCAGCCTGTACACGTTCGCTTCTGATTCATCCCTGGCAGCTGTGCTCACACAGAAGGACGGAAATAATGACGAGCGTCCCATTTCGTTCATGAGCACTGGCCTACAGGGAGCTGAATTAAATTATCCTGAAATCGAAAAACAGGCTTATGCGGTGTACAAAGCAGTTAAACATTTCAGACCATACATCTTAAAAAACCATGTCACAGTTTACGTTCCCCATCCAGCTGTTCGATCACTATTCATGCAGCAAGAGTTGGGTGAGAGGAGAGGAAACTGGGTGGCGTGTATGCAAGAGTACGACTTAGAGTTTAAGCCGGCACGCACGGTTAAAGGGCAAGGTTTATGCCAAATGGCTGCGGAGGCCGCAGGTTCCCAAAAAAATGAAGAAGATAATTGGGAGCAAGAGATTGACATGTACCAAACTGACGTCATGCCCCAGGAAAGGAACCCGTCTTGGTACTCGGATATCTCGGGATATTTGGCACACGGGGTATTGGACTCAAATCTAGATGCCCGGCAGAAACGTGCAATCAGACTCAAAGCCGCGTCCTACCGGTTAATCCAAGGGAAGCTCTTCAAGAAACATTCAAACGGAGTAATGTTGCGCTGCCTAGAACAGGATGAAGCTCAGAAGGTCTTAACCGAGCTGCACGATGGACCAGCGGGAGGTCATTTCGCCGGGGATACCACCGCTCATAAAATTATGCGTGCAGGTTATTATTGGCCAACCCTGTTCAGAGATGCTCACGCGTATGTTCGGAAATGCATTCAATGCCAGAAATTTGCAAGCCGAGAAGCGCGTCCGGCTGCTCCGTTGTTGTCAGTAGCAGTAGAAGAACCTTTTCAAAAATGGGGTTTGGACGTCATTGGTGAGATTCTACCCCACTCTTCTAAGCAACACAGGTACATTCTGACGGCCACTGATTACTTCACCAGGTGGGTTGAAGCGGTACCATTACGCCAAGTCAACGATCAGGAGGTAATGCAATTTGTCACTCACTCCATCATTACCAGGTTTGGCGTTCCAACTTCCTTAGTGTTTGATAACGCAACGTATTTTTCATCTTTTAAATTATATGATTTTGCATTAGAAAATGGCATTGTTCTTAAACACTCCGCAAAGTACTATCCCCAAGGAAATGGTCTAGCAGAATCAACAAATAAAAATCTGATCCGCATCGTCAAAAAGACCCTTCTGTCTCACCAACGAAACTGGCATAACGCTCTCCAAAACGCACTTTGGGCTGATCGCGTCACCCCTAAGTCATCAATAGGCACCTCACCATATTTTCTCGTGTATGGGAAAGAAGCCGTCCTCCCGCCAAATTTGTCTCTCCCCGCTTTACAGTTGTCTCAAGAGTGCCACGGTACCCCTTGTCCCGCCTTGCAAATCCGCATCGACACCCTGCTGAAACTAGAAGAGGAAAGGCAGAAAACCCGGGAGAAATTCGCCATCCACCAGAGTTGGATCAAAAAATGGTTCGATAAAAAGTCTGCAGGAGATAAAAAATTTGAAGTAGGAGATCTTGTCCTAAAGTGGGATAAGGCGCACGAAGAGAAAGGAAAACATGCAAAATTTCAAGCACTGTGGATAGGTCCCTTTCAGGTTAAAGAAAAGATAGGTTCCCATACTTTCCGATTGCAAACTTTAGAAGGTAAAGCCGAGGTCCTCCCGGTAAACGGGCATGATCTCAAACACTATTTTACTTGAATAGCCCTCAAAGGGCTGTTCTCCCCCTGTATCATAGAAGCTGTTTTTTCTTTTGTTAAAAAAAAAAAAAAAAAAAAAAAAGAAGAAGAAGAAGAAGAAGAAGAAAGAAAGAAAAGAAAAAGACTTTTTCCCTGGCCTTTCAAAGAATACCTTTTCTAAAAATGCCCGCAACCAGATCACTCCTTGAAGAGGTTCTATGCTGATGAAAGGCCCTTCCTGCAAAGCACGGGGTAGTCGAAACTCGCTTGTAATGGGCACCTAAGGATAATACACGGTCTTAGCAGAGTCTTCGAGCATAAGGAACCACCTAGCAGCTTATAGGGTGCAGGTAGAAAAGGGTCGTGCATAGACGCAACCGGATCGTGAAGGAACAGG
The DNA here is from genome assembly GCA_034641835.2 of Pinus albicaulis. Lineage (NCBI taxonomy): Eukaryota > Viridiplantae > Streptophyta > Pinopsida > Pinales > Pinaceae > Pinus > Pinus albicaulis. The sequence goes on along the minus strand of CM076582.1, from coordinate 675,147,957 downwards.
GCTAACTCAAGAGAATTGCAGGTCATCCGGGAAAAACCCGAGTCTTCATATGAGACCAGGGGCAACCTCTCTGCAAGCAAAATAAGTCGGGATCCCTCAACCGCCCAGGCAAAATATGCCCATCTAAATAAGTGCCACAGGCACAATTCTCAAATAAGTGCAATCGCACACGAATAAAGGGTAAAGGTTTGAGAAAGGCTCTCTCCGCCGCGCAGAGGCGGAAACTTGATTCTCACGGTACCCACCAGCCTCGCCCAAAAGTGAGCAACGTTCACGACCCCTTAGGCCGTGACTCCGCCGGAGCCGAGAGGTTCGCTGGCAGCGGAGCAACACCATGAGGACGAAATAATTGTACCGGACCCTGCAGTTGTCCAAGGTTTCCCCAACCCTCTCGATCCTGGGGCATGAGAAATTAAAAATCGGTTGATCTGCACCCAACAAGCCAAAAGGAGCAGGTGACTATGCAGGGTGACAAAGGAAGGAAAGTGTAAAACTCTAAGGTAACAAAGCACAAGCAAGTACTAGATCCCCTCCCTCCTCCCTCATTGACCTTTCATCAGCAGAGACTCTGAATTCATCCAGTGAATCGCCATTTGTTGTAGCTCCTACAACACCCTCCAAAAATACATAAAATCATAACACAAACTTCAAAATTTTTGGAGCCCCCCCCCTTTAAACTAAAGGGAAAAGAGACCAAGTAAAGTTCTAAAGGCAAGTCGCTAAGTCGCATATACTTTATTTGTGACCCAGGCGACCTAGGCGACTCTGCGACCCAAGGTCACACAGGTCGCACAGGTCGCAAGGGTCGGAATATCACCAATTTGCGACCTTGCGACCTAGCGACCTTGGGGTCGCAAGGTCGCAAGGTCGCGAAGTGGAGTTTTAAAGAAATTTGCGACCCAGCGACCTTGCGACCTAGCGACCTGTAGGTCGCAAGGTCGCAAGGTCGCAAACTTGCAGCTTGCGACCGCATTAAACGTCCACACGTGCGACCCTTTTATATAAGGTCGGGTCGCTAGGTCGCATTTGTGACTCTCAGCGAAAACCACGGATTTGCTCTGACAGGTTGACTGGCGCATTTTCTTCCGGGTAAGTTGCCGTTTTTCTCCCCCGGCGTTTCGTACAATCATTTCGCGCTTAAGCTCTGTCATCCATTTATCATTTTTTAGCGATGGGGTTTCTTTTGGATTGTCGCTTTTGTGTTTCCCCACAAACTCGCGCTGTCGCCCTCGCCCTTGCTCGTTTGCCTAAGTCCTCATGGCCATGCCTTATGGTAAAATCTGGACCTTTCAGACCGCATTCCTTTCTCATTTGTGAACACTTAGCCGCAAGTCGCGCGCACGCAAAACGCAGTTGCGACCTGCGACCTGCGACCCGGTCGCAGAGGTCGTTAGAGGTCAAAGTCGACACTCACGACCCCCACCTAGTCGCAAGGTCGCAGGTCGCGGAGTCGCAAAAGTCCCACCGAAGGATTGGCGACCACCTAGTCGCAAGGTCGCAGTAGGTCGCAGTGAGTCCCGCAGCAACACTCACCGACTCCCGCAGAACAAAAGAATTTTTCGCATGCTTAGACTCTTTAGCCACGACGACGCAAGTCTTTTCTTATCCCGCAGGATCTTCGTTTCAAATGCAGCAGTGAATTTTTGAGTGCGTACGCGCACCGGTCCCCCGCACTTCAGGCATGGCGGGCACCCCCGGTATCCCGAAGGAAGGTGTGGTGGAGGAAGAATCAGACGCAGACATACAAATATCTCCGCCGCCCATATACAGAGACACCCTTTGCACCTTCGCAAAGGAGGATAGCCTCAGGTGGTATGAAGTATACCATGAATTTGCCATGACAGCAGAGGAGTTACCAGAAGATCTCCCGGACCGTGAAATATATCTGAAAGTCAAAAAGTCCAGATTGCACCTGGCTGGGTCTCATCCGGCCATCTTTCCATGCCCTGAAATGCTGGACTGGATCATACAGAAGACGGATCCGAAAAGCTTCGCAATCCGAGATAGTGCAGGGAAAGCTTTCGTAACATTGGAAAGTTCAAGAGCACAGGTCTACTACTCCCTACCTGTGCGTAGGTGAACCCCCACTCTCAAGATGGCTTGCCATAAATGAAGTACTGTATCGAAGTTGGACACGATCAAGAGATGGTAAGGCAAGAACCGTACACCAAGACCGGCATATTCCAGGAGCACCGGCGGTCGCGTCCTCGAGTGTTCATAAGCGGTGGCCGCCATGCCGTGCAGATACACGGGCGGCTCGAACACCACCACCTTTCTGTCGGGAACATGCAACCATCATAGAACACGTAACAGCTTCTCACGTGATCAGATCGAATTTGGCGGGAATATTCTGGAATTATGCATACAAACTGGTCGATTTCCAGGCCCCAGATGAGGGAGCGCCATCAGAATTCTACATGGCTTCGTATCTATTAGATGCTGTCTGTGCCCAGATGCATGTTGAGGGATGGCCACATAATTGGGACCCCGAACAGACCCAGGAAATACACTTGCAGACCAGGGTATTATGGGAATCTAGGTACAAGCCGGACATCGAGCAAATCTCTCACATATTCATGCCCGCCCTCTACGGGAAACTATTTGGTCAAGATGCCCCCTGCATGTCTTGGCGAGCGATGGAAACACTAGGTTAGGTGGCACACTGGTTCCCATTCGCTGAATTCACCATCATCCGAGTATTTGGCTCGTTTAAAGCACCACACGCTCTACCTAAGTTTGTTACCGACAAGGTGCTCATACAAGAGGTATGTTTTCAGATGACCTTGGGTTTCTCTAATGTCCTTGCCAAAGGGAAGAAGAAACCTTGGCCTGCTCTACCTCTCACCATTGGTTCCTATACGGTCAAAGACTCCAGAGAAGTAGCGCGTGAAGGGGAAGAGGTGAAAAGCTATCACTTCAGAAATCTGGACCGCCGAAATTACGATCCAGTCAGGATAGTTCTCGAACATTGTAAAAGGGCCAATTTCAGATGGAGTTATCAACACATCGAGTGCCCGGATGAGGATGAGAGAAGAAATTGGTATAACGCAAACCGGCATCTCGCACCAGGAATCGACCATGACCGAGAAGGAACCGAGCATCAGAACATTGGAGTTTCTTCCTCCTCCAAAGATAAAAGAACACAGACCGGTGCAGAATCTGACACTGCAGATCAGCAAAGGGAAGCAGAAGCCCAGGCCAAACTGGAAGAGGACAAGAAGAGGAAGGAAGATGAAGAGAAAACTGGGGGAAGACGCGGTGAACAGAATAACGGAAAAGGAAAAAGAGGAGGAGAAAGAAAGACAGGAAAAGGAGGCGCAAGCGGCGGCAGAACGGGCACTGAAAGAAGAGCTCGATAAAGTCGATCATCAGAAGAAAGCAGAACAGGCCGCCGCAGCAAAGAGGAAA